>OX578141.1:80709148-80931648 GCA_951213105.1 Amaurobius ferox
CATACGAAGAACGGGCATACTGCTAGTACTGTATAAATCTTATCATTTTCCAAAATTGATATTATCAATTATGCCAAACTGTCTAAGGGAAATAGGGATGTAGGTAGATTTGATTCAAAACAATACTATAATTATCTAAAGTTGGTATTATGCAAAACTGTCTAAGGAAAATAGGAGTGTTGGCACATTTATTTCATAACAATACTATCATTATCTAAAGTTGGTATTATGCAAAACTGTCTAAGGGAAATAGGGGTATACGCAGATTTAATTTAAAGTAATACTATAATTATCTAAAGTTGGTATTAAGCAAAATTTTCAAACTATTTCATCTCTCTACCCATATTTCCATTTGACAATTTTACATAATATTAAGCTTAGATAATACTAGGATTTATATATTATTGTTTCGAAACGAATATGCCTACACCCTCAATTTGGTTCAATTTCGTGCGTGATTAAACTTTATTTTCTACTTTCCCGTCCGCCAGTGTTGTTCCTGGGAGGACATTGAAATACTTGTTGTTATTTTTCCCTCATAATTTATCCTCCTACATATTGTCTTTTATTGTTTTCATGGAAGTTTCCCTATTATTGACTCATGCTTCTAGTTTAATTCTCTTTTACATGTATATATTATCTTTACATTTGATTACATACGTACAATATCCACAGCATAACTGGAGAAGGAAATCCATTCCATTTCTTTATTATAGATACGAAATACAAAAAAAAAAGTTTTGTTCGATATATTGTCTTAGAGAGCGGATAGAAGGGGGAGCATCTGCGAATGTATATATCTCTTTTTTTATGGGGGGGGGAGGGGGTCTGACAAATACTAATTCTTTTGGAGGGCTCTTGACAGGAATGTGAAGGATCCCGCTTCGACCAATCAATAAACAGTGTCCTTTATATAGTGTTGGGTTACCATAGCATTTCCATCTCTTAGTTATCGCCAAGCCCATAAAGTTCCATTAAAGTTGGGAACTTTTGCTTTATGCAAATTGGTCTTGTTTTATTCATGCGTTTAGTGGCATTTCTTTGAGTGATAAAATATGTATTACGTTACCAAAATTTCCCGTGTACTTATTACTTTCTCTTCAATATATTGTGTATGTAAAGGGAAAGCATTGTGATGGGAGTTAAAAATCCGACTCTCGGATTATCATGGATTTGTACTTCTTCGGTATTCTTGAAGACGATTCGGCAACATTTTCAATGATGTCTGTGTGTATGTTTGTATGTGATTACGATAGCTCTCGAACAAATTGAGCAAATGGAAGGGAATTTGGTAGGACTATTTCCATTATTAAACTTTAAAGGTCTGTTGATTTTCGAGGTGAAAGGAGCAGGGAGATGCCCTCAATTTTTTGACCTGTGTTTTGTGAAAATCGCAAAAACGATTTTAAAACATAGTTATATAAACAAGAAAGATCAATCATGCATAAAGCATTGATTATGAAATACATTCCAATTTCAATGCGATTTTATTTAAATATCTCTAAAATGCGATACATTCCTCGGTAATATTTTAAAAATTATCACAATACTACATTAATTTATTATATTTGAAAACTTAAAATTTCATCGAAAAAAATGAACTTCATTCAAATGACGGCATTGAAATATAAATTGCCTGGTTTAAACATCTCTAAAATGCGATACATTCCCTGGTAATGTTTTTAAAATTATCATAATACTATAATAATTTATTATATTTGAAAACTTCATCGAAAACAAATGAAATATATTCAAATGACGTCATCGAAATATAACACGCCTGGCTCTCTCTATAAAAGCAGCATCTCATTCATAAACATTTTTTCATTCATTTCATTCATCACAATATTATAATAATTTATTTTATTTAAAAACTTAAGACCATGGAGGTACAAGTAATTAAACTCTATGCTTAAAACTTCATCGAAAAAATCGTCCTTCTCTCTATAAAATCAATGAATATTTCATTCATATCAGCTATATTGCAGACTCCATGAACTAAATAATTTTGCGTTAAAGAAATGCAGCAATTCTTATACAACTCATTCTACATATTTTGCTGTTCACATTTTCCATAAGTGAAAATTAGGCTTCGTTGTAGAAATAATCAAATTTGGTTGATCATTTAAACTCAAATATATTGTAATTGCGTTGTTTCAGTATGTAGATGTACAGAATTTAAGCAAAAATAAAACGGTTTTAGAACGGATACAACACCAAGTATGAATTAAAAAGGACTTTAAAAATAACGATTTTGACACAAGATGGATAGATGCCATATTTTGTTTTGAAGTGGGTCACGTGATCTCTTCATATAATGGTCACGTGATCACTTCATATAAAAGGTGTAATTATTAGCAAAATTAAACACACATCCACAACAGAAGGTCTTGCCACAACAGAAGGTACGCTCTTAATCAGTGGCAACATGGTAGCCACTGATGAAGAGCGTTCTTATGCTCGAAAGCGCTATGGCCTTTTTTTAAACTTTTGTACGTCTTATAGGAAGTGAAATAAAGACCTTCTGTTGTGGATGTGTATTTAATTTTTCTATTTTAACATGAGACGTGATACCAAATTATTTATTGTGTAATTATTATTTTAATTTTTATTTAAAAAACTACTGAATATATTTTGCTGAAATTTTTTTTATGTATTTTATGGGATAGTTTGAATATTTCCATGAAACTTTCGAAACAATTTGTGAATTTTAAAGCCGCTTAAAAAAATATTTGAAAGATTAGGTCCCATAGGGTTCAATGTATTTCATTTTTTCAACCCGGGTTCAATCCGAAACTAATTGGGTGATATTATTCATTTATATTCCCATAGGTCTCACAGACCGTCTGAACAACATACTAAAATTTCATTTTGATAAAGTCATTTTTACGGCAGTTATCGTGCTAACGGACAGACCGACAGACAGAATGAACAAAGTCATAAACACTTTTCAACTTTGTTGTAAAGTGTTAAAAAGCGTTATAGAAATCAATATATATTTCTTATAATTTAATAGTTAATAATACGCCATATGCAGGATGCTAATATGTACCGTTCTCGTATTGTTGCGTATTTTTTTTTATCTGAAATATAAAAAAAAAATAACACAAGAAAAATTAAATACGCAGTATTATCAAATTAGTGAAATCTTTGTGAGTATTTTTATACCAAAGTTAAGGAACTTAGTTTGGTCTAAAAATACTCACAGGCGCGATAAAACTCCTCACAATACTTAGTGAGGAGTTTTATCGCGCTACTTGGAAATTGAAATTGTACTTTTCCACATGGAGTGCGATATCTGCGAACAAATTGAACAAATCTAGCGCACTTTAGAGGCCTAACAATTTTTTTTTTAATTTAGGAGTTAATCGGCCAATATATATATATATATATATATATATATAAAATATGTGTTTGATTTTTTTCTCCATGGTATTTTCAATTTTAAGAAAATTTGGAAAATATTGTATACAAAATCTCAAAATTTGACGGCGACAAAATGTTGCATATATATATATATATATATATATATATATATATATATATTTTTTTTTTTTTATTGCATAGTTCCTTTTCGCTATTTAGTAATACTCGAGTGATAGTTAAGTGGTACACAGTGGCGGAACTTCAAATCACAAAAATCAGGCGGCCCTGCTTAATTACATGACTTAAACCCCTACCAATTATAATTTCCTAAATATTTGTTTCACACTTTCGATTGATCCCGCATGTATTGTCGGCTCTCGCAGTATGGTAGCTCCGCCGCTTTTTGTAAATGATGAAAGGTAAGTGCGAAATAACATTTTTTTCGTGTTAAAGTTTTTTTTTAATTACTATTTTATTTTGTCTCATCATTTAACTTGTTTCGCTGCTGGTATTATATAAAAATTGAACGCCTCAAGTGCGGAAATATATTTTGCTGCCAAAAGCTTTCGCTTTAGATCTTGATTTTAATAATTGATCGCATTTTATTTTATTTTATTTTCATTGTTACGAAATTTCGCTGCATATCTTTTATTCTATTTTGTAACAAATCGAGTTGCCGTTTCTTTCTTTGGAAAAATGTGGAAACTTTCTGTCTTAACTTTAATTTAATACCAATTTTATTCCTGTAATCAATATTCCATTGCATATGCTATTTTTTTTTTTTTTTTTTTTTTTTTAATTTACGCTTTCAAAACTATAGATCTTTAGAGCATGCCCGCCTCTAGTGCGGACTGGCATTGATTTGGCGCTCTTGGCGGCAGGGGCTTCCGACTAGCTTCTTGCGGCCGCAGCTCCTGTTTAGTTGAAAGGGAAGTTGTGAGTCGGATCGGTGGAATGCTCCTTTCTTCACCTGTAGCTCCGGCTCTTCATTCTTCTCATGGGAAGAAGACTCTTCTCAGCTTCCGTCCTGATATTCCAGGACATGTGACTCTGGTGTATGGCATTATTCTACCTATCCTCCGCAGGAAAGGTATGTTTGAGCGTCCTCGCTGGTATCCCTACCAACTGTGTCCATAAAAGAAAAGTGCTGCTGGCCTCACGTGCACAGCATATTTTCTGCCGCCAAGGAGTCAGACAGGGGTTTTATGCGAAACGGCGGCTATAAGTCTTTATCTGGCGGGAAAAGTCTAATGAGGCTGGCCCTTTCGTGTTACTACATTGTTTGAGCAGCCGTTAAAAGTAGGGTGGCCCTGATTGTGTCCATAACTATTCTGGTCATCGCTCCGTTTCTGGGGCGGAAACATGTGAAATGTATATTGGATATTTACATGGCATTATTTTATCTATTTTCAGCAAAAAAGGTAAGATTTTCCCATGCATGAATTCCGGAGGATTGAGAAAAGTTGCTAAAGGGTTTATTTCTAAAATGTAGTGTATATAAAATAAATCCGTGTTATATATTAGTGAAAAGTACGATTGACATTTATTTTGCATTCTGAAATTTTGGCAAATATTTAATTCAGTATTTTCGTGAATTTTGTTTACATATTTAGTTAGCTTATGTATATATTGTTTGAATGTGGTGTGCAGACTGATTGATTTACTTTATTTTTTTTTTTCTGTTTTAGGTCAGTGTGTTGTATTGTTTTAATGCGAGACTTCAGGTGAAGCTGTTTTTTGCTATAAGTTTTTTTTAATTTAGTTTTGCTTGTGTTCTTTATTTTAATTTGTCGTATTGGTGTATAAATTTATGTATTTATTTATTTTAGGTTTTGCTTTTAGTGTCAGGTTATTTATTTAAAATTCGCTAGAAACAAAAGAGGAGTTTGACTAAAAACGATTTTTTTTCTTTTTTCTTGTTTTGCAGCTGTGTTTGAATATTTTTATTTTCCGATGTACTAGTATTCTTGTTTCTCATGCATCTCTTTTTTTTATTAAATTCTTATTCAATGCAATATACTGTTACTCAATTTGTTTTTTATTTTCATGCTAATCACCTTTTTTCTGCTTATATTGTTTAAAGCTATTATTTAGCTATTATGACAGCTATTATAACAGCTGTTTTAATTAGCTATTATGACAGTTATTTTGATTCTGTTTGAGCTTTAATATTTTAAACTCCAATTATCAGAGTAAAGAAATTTTACTGCTTATATTATTTAAATGACAGACAGCTATTTTAGTTTGTTTAGTTCTGTTTGAACTTTAATGTTTTAAACTCGGTAATCAGTGATTTTAAGTTGTAAAAGTTTTTAATTATTACCATACAAATAATTTGTTTAACAAATATCAGGCAATATATCTCTGAATAGTTGTTATTTAATTTATTTTAGTAATGCATTGTTGGGAGAAGCGATAACTCTTTTCTTGAATATAGGTTGTAAACCCATAGCTTTAAACTTTGAATTCTTTTTGAAATATTTATAAGAATTCGGTTTTTCGCATTTTGACAAGAATGAGACTGATTCGCTGTTTAAGCTTTGAAAAAGTTATTAGTACATAAAAATGATAGAAAAATATAGATCGCGCTCTCTAATGATTTGCTTTCCATGGTTTCCCAATTTAGATTTTTATTTATTTATTTTTTTAATATAAAGTTTTCCGCATTTTTTTTTCCCGTGTTTGAAAATTATACTCAAATGTCAAGTAACAATTATCAACATATTTAATTGTACTCCGATAGATTGTTTCCTCTTAACTTTTCCGATATACTAAACATTCTTCTTCTGAAAGTTATACTTGTCTTAAACTTGGTTTAAAATAAATTAACATAACCGTAGTCAAACTTAACGAAAATTTAAAAGAAAACGACATCGTTGACAGCTACGACTAAATAAGTAAAAATACAACATCCATTTAAATGAATTTAAAGTCACCACAACGATGTCTTTTTATTGTCAACGATGTCGGAACACCAAAACAATTAAATGCCTTTAATAACGTTTTCTTAAATTTTCCCCTTCACTAAACTTTCGTTTGCTGAAAGTCACATTTAATTTAAACTTCTTAACTCAGTCTAAAATGAATCATCGTATTTTTGGTATATATAATGAAGATAATAAAGAAACGGATTAGATCAGTAGCTACAAATATAGAAGTAATCATCCCACCTTTACCATTTCATTTTCATCGTTTATGATAAATATTTCTGTGTGCTCCGCGAAGTCTATTTTCTTTGGCATTATTTTTCCCTCCTTAACACCTTCCGTACTTTTTTCTCTCTTCCGTGTCCAATATAGTGGATTGATTTACCTTTTGCGCATCTTCCACCCCCCCCCCCCCCCCGAGGCTGTTTTTCCGGCAAGAACTCCATCTCTGGGTCCCTGGATGGCTGGATTGTCCGGACAGTATCGGGAAAAGTGTGTTTTGTTTAATGGCTGTCTCTGGCGCTGACAGCCATTAATCAGGCGCCCACTCGCATTGTCATGTAAAACACTTCCTCGGTAGCGCAAAAAAAAAGCCCGCTCATTATTTGCGCCCCAAAATGATAATCCCGCGCATTCAATTCGAGAGTTCCTTTTGTACGGAAGGCAGACGTTCTTCTTTCTTAGCCCCCACATCGATTTTTCACCCCCTTTTTTAATAAAAAAAGTCTCAAGCCTTGTCAGGAGTTCCCAGTACTGGATTTGCTAAAAGCTTTTCTTAATTATTTTTATCATATATATTGTGAAATGTGAAAAATGTCCCCCTGTTGGTGAAAGAAAAAGTTTTCAAAAGTTAAATGCCACCATAAATTGATGTGTATATTTTAATTCAACCAAGCACCGATTCGATTACTAGATGGAGTACCACGTTCCGGTTGCGTTTTTAAATGTCTTTGTACCATATTTTAGTCATGAATTTTTTTTTCATCACGATAGAGTAGATGCCATGTTTATTCTGTTGTAAATCGTACCGTGAGAATGAAGCCAAGTAATATTTCTTTATGTGCTGTGAGCTACCATCTTTTAGTATTATTAGTTTCATTTTTTTATTTACTTACGAATAGTGAATTGCAATAATATGGGCTGGCAAATAAAATAGAATCTGCTAGTATAAATGGAAAAAATATATCGGTGATTTCCTTTCGATTTGTATTACTCCATAGTTATAAAATGTTATCTGAAGGTCTGAGTGATTGTAAACTTAAGATCTTAATTGGTTTATTGCCTTCTACTTTGCTGACATTTTGGGAAAAAAATCTATTTCCGTGGACCACCTTGAAGTTAGGGAAAATGTCCTCATTGCAAAAAGATAGTTTTTTTTTACATATATTAAAGTGTTATGGGGAGTTTGAAGTTTTTAAACGCATCGCAACTCGTAGTAACTTTTTAAAATAATTACAGAAAATGTCATTCCAAATAATTAACGCTTTCGAAATTTATCGCTCTCACTGAGAAATTAAAATTTGTAATATCTCGAGATAATGGCTCGCGGTACTCTATTACTCATAAACAATGGTGTCAATTATCGCTTGGTTAAATTAAAAACACATGCATGTACAATATTTATTCATTCGTTAATAGCGAAAACATTTCATTTTTTACGATTACAGTTGATCAAAATCCTGTAGAATGTCGAGCAATGGGGTATAATCGCGTCTTATAAATGATGTCATTCATTTTAAAATAAAAATTGTACGTAAAATAACTATTTTTTATATACTTTATATTTAATTATTTTAAATTATTTTTTATGATTTTTTCCCCCCCCCCAAAATGTTAAGTTAAATTTGAGAATTTTACTCGGCGACCTCGCTGAAAATTAACAGGCCTCTGACGTTCAATAACTGAAATAATTGAATCAACCTTTAATAAGAATCGCCCAATTTGTTCGACTGAAAATGTGCCCATAAATATTATTTATAAAACAGTTGATTCCTTTTCAACTTGGCCAAAAACATGTAAAGGCCTCACGCTGCATCTTGACATTAAGTTCTGGATATGATTATTTTTTAATGAGAGATTAAGATGAGATAATGGTGGCTTCAGTATTACGTGTAAAATATATTTTATAAATTTATTTAATTAGTTAACAACAGTGTTTTTAAAAATATTTTAGTAAGGCAAGAAAAATGAGAAAATTTAGAGATGGAAAACATAATATCCACGCTTCAAATAAATTTTGATCACATTTCAGGTGAACTAAAATCCTATTTTAATTTTCCTGTGATTTCCCTAAATACAAACCTATTGCATGTAAATATTTAAACGTTTTCACGGAAATTGCAAATTAATTTAAATAGTATTTTAATTAATATGTAACTTTTTTTTCTGAATTGACTTAGTAAAGTTTCCATTCTGTGGAACCTGAAATTATCGTACAATATTCCATTCAAGTTTCTTTCTTCCTTCTAAAGACATGTTCACGGACTCTTACACATTTTACATACGCACATACATTTGAAAGTCAATGAATCTGACTTCGGGGTTTCAGGAATTGGACATCCATAAAATTATGAACTATTAGTAGCCGACCTTTTGCCTCCATAAGAAATACCTTCCCTTTACGCTTTTTAAACCGGTGTTATCAACTATGTAGTTTGTGAAAATTGCAATTCAAATTAATATGAAAAGAACATGAATGTTTTTATTAAAATTGAACTTTAGTGATGGTAAAATAATCATAACTAGGCCGTAGTAGGAAATTTGTCAAAGCTTTCGGTCCACACACGATGGAAAATTTGGCAAATCTTCCAATTCATGCTTGGAACATTCAAGAAATCTATCCACGATACGTTTTTGTTTGAGAACGACTACTCTTTTTTTACAATACACATTATTTTACATCTTCAAAGTATGCAAGCAGTTTTAAGTTCTGCCGTTTCGTATTGTAATGTTAACATAATTATAAGAAAAATATTTAGCTTTAAAATTGTTAATATGTTTCTTTGTACTTTTTATCCACGATAGATACCTACAAAAAATCTCAATTTTGTATTCTTTCATAGTGTAAGGCTTTTATAAGACATTTTGGAAATATGTCTTTTATCGTATCGGTTTATCTGATTTACGATATGCAAATTTTGTATTCACGATTACTTATTGTATAAAGCTCATGTCTGTCAATTCCTTAATATTGCCGTTGTTAACAGGCATTATGATGTCTGAAAGCGCTGTGGTGCTTTGAAATGTTTTTCTGTACGTCAAGATGGTGTTTTAAATACAGTTTACAAATACTTGTAGTCTTTGATAGAAAATAGTTTGGAAATAATTTCGAATTTAAGGAAAATATATTTTTTTTTCATGATGGAAGTAAAAGGAGTGTGTCACGAAATATATTAAAACTTGAATAGTTATATGTTAGTGTTTTTTTAGTGTCACCAATTCTCAGTTTTGTAAGAAACTATTTTGATAAATTACTCTTATTTATTATTACCTGCATTGTGTGCTACCGCACAATGCACATCTGCATTAACCACATTTTTTTTTTATGTTTTAACTGACGTTGTCTGAACAAACTTTTACGGGCTTCTTTATAAAATTATTTGTTTTTCTTAGTCCTTTTGTGCAAGCTAATAATTAAATTGTTTCTTCAGAATTGTTTGCATGAAGCTAAATAAAAACATGTCTGTGCCTTTTCTTTTTAAAATACGAAATTTGTTTTATTCGTAGAATAGGGTTGATTAAATCATAACACAGTCAGTGAATTAATGTCATTAAATTTAATGGAACAATATTTGTAGTAAAATAATCGTCTTCAATTTTATAAATTTCGAAATGCCATCATTTTTTATTGAAGTTAAACTTATTTATACTCATTTATACTTATTTTATGGTTCTTAATTGTCACTTTAATGCTGTTGTGGGTTCTAGTTAATTTCACTTAAATAAATCATATTTCTTGCATTAAAGTTTTAAAATATTTCGTGCCTATGAATAATATGCGTGAATAAATTTCATTACAATTCACCAATCAACTCCTTTCCAGTTAAAAAAGCAAAACTAATAATAAGAATAATAGCACTATATATATATAATGAGAAAAAGAACATGAGAGAGAAAAGCTCGAATGACTGCAATAAAAATGCATTTCACGAGTTTAGACCTGAAGCTAGGTTTAAAGATATTTCATGCTAGCAACTATCACCCTGTACTATTGCAGTCAAAGACCTGTGGCTGCCTAAGCCTAACTTTCATAAAAGGAATTATAATACTAAGAATGCATTCAGACGCTATAGCAACGTGAACATTAAAATCACGAGACATTATCGATAGGGACGATCAAACACACCAACTTTTAAACTAAAATCTTTAAACGATTTAAAATGTTGAAAAGCATGTGCTGAAAATGGACATGCTAATATCAAATGTGAAGTCTGATGTAATAATTAAGTTTATTATTGTTGCCACTAATAGCAAATAAAAATGTATGTATATATAACAATTATTAATATTGAAGTAGTCTTAAGCTTTCGATATTGAAGCTTGTCCGTTTCAAAGATTTCTGAATTTCAGTCTAAAAATGTACTGCAATTTCTAGTTCAGTGTAACATTGAAAAGAAAAACTTGTGCTCACCATGGAAGGAATCTATCGATTTTATTCTCTTGAGTATTTTTTTATAGGTGAGAAACGAAAGAAAAACTTGTGTTCTTCTCAAAACTTTTGAATGTTAGTGTCTATCATAAGAAAAGGACTTTTTTGTGGGGTTGTGCAGCTTTTTGAAGTAACTTTCGAGTTTCAATGCTATTCAGATTTATATTACACTGAAACCTTATTTTCGTATATTCTAAAATTTAAATATGAAAATATGTATCTTTATATCAAGTTGAGTATTGCCAGTTCTCAATTGAAACTTCTGCAAATTGTGGAGTTGCATTTTAATAATGTTCATAGTAATTACACGCAGGTTGTTTCAAGAATTATTTTAATTGATAATATAGCTTTTATTTTGTGTAAAGTAACAAATTTGTGGCTTCATATTGTTTTCATTTTTTACAGTATGCGGAGAGTGATAACATTTCTTTAAATGTTCTAGTTTTTAATTATATGTCTTCTTTTCTCTTTCATAAAATTCATAGGTCATAAAAATATATTCTCTGATTTTTGTATAGTTATTCTGTGATATTTTTATGGATATTTTATTTTCCGATATTTCTATAGAAGTTATTCAAAGGATTAATCAATCTGTGTGCAGTTTAAATGCTTTAAAATTAAAATTTTTATGATTACGCACGTGTACGGTAGTAGTTAATATTTATTCTCTTTCTTTTTATTTCTTAAATTCAATATTTTTGTACAGTCATTCCGTGATGCTTCTATTATTATTCTGTGGTATTTCTCAGAAGCCATTCAAAACTTTAATGAATTTGTAACGTTAATGAATTTGTGCTCTGTTTAATTTTATTTTTCATTACGGCTTTAATTTTAAGCGCACATATAGCAGCAATTAATGTTTTATCTCTGAAGTTTTTCTCTTTTTCTTTATTTTTACCGCAAATGTTAAAAAAAATGATTCATTTTTTAATTTAAGAACGTTATTAATTTCGTGTATTTCAAAATATTTAAATGTTTTTCTTACCGCCTGATTACATTATTAATTACGAATTTTACACAATTTCTTTATTTTTCATGAATGTGTATCATGGTTAACAAAGTGTAATTAAATAAATTATCCTTATGTAGATAAGATCCATTTAGAAATGAATATCAATTATCACTTTAAACGAGTATTATCGTAAGTAGTTTAGACCTTATCTATGAGTATTTTTAATGCAGTAACATTCTTTTCAGTATCATTTTGATCACGCACTGTTGTAAAATTGAATTTTTATTCCGGTATTTTTATTCCGATGTCTGAGTAGTTTAAATTGCAAGTTTCAGTGAATGTATAGACCTTTATTATAAACTAGAAAATGCACTCGCCGTTGCCTGGGGTTTAAGATGCAAACCTCTTATTAAAACTACACCGAAACTCACGGTGAATTTTCGAGAACTAAACGCAACGCCGGATACATTCCATAGCAATCAGTAGCTCTGCACCAACAGCCCATAGCAACACTCCGCATTTCTAAAGAGATGTTTCTGAAAGATCTAGGACTGAAAGGTATTTTGTGACGTCACGAACTGGCTGTAGGCAACTTACTGTTTGGAAGCAAACTTGCTTTCCGCTCTTTCTTGTTCGAGAATGAAATCAAAACGCACTGCCCCGTTCAGGGTCGGAAATGGGCTTATGTTTGCCTGCTGAAGAACATTTAAAAAATTATGAGATAAAACCTTATACAAATCATAATTATTGAACTGAATTATGATAAAAATCTTAATTAATTAATGAAACTCCAATTCTGGCTGCAGGAGCAAAAACTTGTTGTATTGGAGCAGCGTGGAATATTCAAAGGAACTGCTGTTAAATTATGAAGATTGGATTGTCAGTCAATTTTTATATTGGAATTTCAAAATCGATTACTCTTTCAAAACAAATATATATATAATATATATATATATATATATATATATATATATATATATATATATATATATATATATATATATATATATATATATATATATATATTTCAAAAATTCGTCTATTGATAGAACGGATTTTTTCCAAAGTTTTTTTGAAAGAGAATTTTTCGATCTTTCTAATGATGTCAAACTGGAAACTCTGCAGTAATATTTTCGATCGTGGAACCGATTTGTGCGAAAACCGCTCAAAATAGGACTTCCAACATTTAATGACTGAAAAGCTAATTTGAATTAAAAAGAAAAACTCACCAAGGTGTCTTCGAACCTGAACTGAAGTATAACTGTACCAAATTTTGTAGTTGTGGGTCGCTTAGATTTTCCGCTACTCGACTAAAAGACAAACCAACATCTCCTTTATTCTTATAGATGGTTTTATACATAAAATATATTGCATATTCGCAACTATTTGTGGGTAATTATTCGCAACTATTTGTGGGTAATTTAATGAGCAAATTAGTAATATTTTCCATATATTTATCTTAAAAAAGTATTTGTGAAGTATACTCTTCTCAACTACACTGTAAATTCTCGATATATCACCTTTATTCTAAAGCATATTCGGATATATCGTGTTTTTTTACTTCTTTGAAATCAAATAAGAATTAGAACTATTAGAACTATAATATATTTCTTTACGCTTGAATTTTTTTTCTAAAAAAAAAAGAAAAAAAGACTACAGACTCCTTAATTACTTATTTCTTTTATTTTTAAACTTTAAAAAATGTGAATATATTTTTTCATTTCCTAGTTAGCCATTTTTTTTTTACAAAAAAAAAAAAAAGATTGATGTTTAGACATTTTTTGAAGATACGTACGAGTATTGTACTTTAATTACAGTACATTAGTGAACAACCTGGATGCAAAAGTATTTGGTTTCTGCTCTTAAATTAAAACATTGATTTCATTTTTTTTTTACTATTTGAGCTGATGTTCTTGGCCCTAAAATACACATGTAGTAAACAGAATTAAAAAAAAAAAATGCATCGAAAATAGCTAAGCAATGAAGGAGGTAATTTTAGGAAAACTACTTTGGAGGTCAAAATATCGCTACCCTCCCACAAAAGCCCTATATACATTTTACGATTTGTGGAGCTTGTCTCGGATATTTGTGCATAACTGTCATTTACCACTTTTAATGAAGTTGCTTAATGCGATATTTTGAACACGAGGCCGTTTGAGCATTTGGGTTAATTAAGGGGTAGTAATTTATTGTTGAGAAGGTATTTTGATTAATGGGATTTTTCGTCGGACAGTTGTCACTCATATTCACGTGGCTTAAAGATACTTTGCAATTCAGATGGATGATTTCTTTCTTTCTTCTGTGTCTCTTTTGCCACCCGTTACTGTGATGTAACTTGTCAGCCTAGATGAATAATTAGGGGCTGCAAAAGATTAAATCTCCTATTATAGATGCTCAGTCTAAAATCACATGGACTGACTAGAGTCTAGAGTTGCATAGTGCGCAGGCTGTTTAGCGGTTATACAAAGTTCTTCCAGACAAAGAGTGGCAGGCAAGAAAATGACCATAATCCATCACTTCAGCACCCTCAAGGAGGGAATACATTGGACTGTTCAAAATACCAATGGCATGTAGATGTGAAGTATCATGTTTTGTTGTCAGTATTAATGCTGCTTCTAAAAAATTCTAAAGTTATAAACTAAGGATTTATTCCAAAAAATAGCACACTCTCACTTATCCGAAAGCAAGTGATCTCTCACTAGGAAACGAAACTACTTACACTCAATGCGTATGTAACGATAAATAAATGATTGCATTTTCAAAAAGACTTTGTTACAAAACAGTGGCAACATAACGGTCACATGTTAAAATGCAGAAAATATTCCCCTGGCGAAGATATAAGCCGATATGGGGTGCGACATTAAGTCAAAAAACAGACTTTTCCTGTCTTGTGGCAGATTCTACAAGATGTTCTTCTCCTTCTTGGGCCCAGACCGTCCGACCTGTTTGGACGGCCGGATAGTGACACACAATTTAGACCGGAACCCAGTGGAAGAGGCATCCACAGGGACCGTACCCTCCTTCCCCTACCACCAACCTCTCGGAAGGACTTACGGACCCACATGTTTAACGTGATCGTACTCCGTGTGAATACGTCGGCAGTTTTGGCAGTGGCGGGAATCGAACCCGGGTCGTCCGAGTGCAATTCTCGCTGCCTAACCTTCTGAGCTGTCGCGCCCCTTGTCAGATATTCTGTAATTTTTTAATAGGTCATGCACATTTTTTTTTGACGTCTGCAATCGCTGTTTAGTGTTCGATGACATGTTCGATTAGCGAAAGTTCCCGAACTCAGGCTGGTCATAGGGTGATATAAACATTTCGGAGGTACTCTGAAGAGGCGTGCGCTATGTGTGTCCAGTCGTTATCATTTTGAAAATCGCTCCGAGCAGAGGCAACACAACTGTCCACAAGATGTCTTGGAATATATAAGCAGGCTGTCAAAGTACCATGTAGCAAGACTAG
Organism: Amaurobius ferox; assembly: GCA_951213105.1. Classification (NCBI taxonomy): domain Eukaryota; kingdom Metazoa; phylum Arthropoda; class Arachnida; order Araneae; family Amaurobiidae; genus Amaurobius; species Amaurobius ferox. The sequence goes on from OX578141.1 coordinate 80,724,504, forward strand.
AGAAGACTAGGTGTCATAGGAGATGATTGTCTAGAGACTGTCGCTCCAGATATAATGCGTATGTCACTTGACAGCTGAAGCCGAATTAGAGCATGGATCTGATCTCTTCCATACAGAAATGAGGTAGCCATCCGCTCCAAGGTAGGAGCTATATTTGTTTTCCCGGCCGGACATTAAGAAGCTTCAAGCTTTTTGGCGAGCCGTGCGGTTTGAGTCTAAAAGAAGAGAAGAAGGAACTATATACATCGCTAAATACTACCCGACGTCATAAAGATGCCTTCCAGGATTCATAGTTTCAACACTACTGCAGAGGGTGCTGCCGATGTTAGGGAGTCAGTTTAGACATCTTACATCTTGCGGGACGTTAAAAATTACATTCCATTTTGGCAATCTCCTCACAATGGTATGCTCTGATACTGAATGGTGCATATGCGTCTTTGTATTGTAGTCAGATTAACTATAGGTGTCTTTCTGGGTGATTTGATTTTCGCTCGATCATCGCGGTCATCTATTTTCCTTGAGCGCCCATAACCTTTTTCGTGTTTATGTATGCCATCCTACTGCTGCAAACATCGTCTCACTGTTTTATACAACCAAGTTAACAACCGATACGTTTGGCTGACAGCTAGCCTTCTTTTAAAGCTACAATGTGTCTGTCCTAGAACTCGCGTATTTGTTCGTGCTGATGTCTGGTACTTTATGGAGTCATCTACACTGGCTATTGAAGGCAACACAATCACAACAGCAGTCATGCATATTTTAACGGGTGAGCAATGGCTTCCCGGGATATTCTTTTGCTATGTGCTTTGGAACTGCTTTATTCACTTATTGGCGGCGAATTTCTAATCAATTGCATATCTAGCTAGGTACTTACATACCTAGATGATAGGTTTCGCCTTTATCGAACAATTTTTTGGGATGCGTTGACTTCTGTTTTGTCATAGTGTGTGTTTCGTTTGTTTTCGGATAAGCGTGATATAACTAAAAGTTATTGCATTATATCTGCAGTGTTAATTATCAGAGATTTCTATTCATTCTAATTACAGTATAAAGCGAAGATTATCTACAATAGTTAAAGCTCTGTTCTATCAGGCAACACATTTTTTTTCGGATAATCAATTATGATTTCCAGATATTTAGAGGCCAGACACTCTTATAGATCGTTACTCAGTATGATTTTATATATTTTCACCTATTTATCTATTTAATCTATACTGTTTAATTTATTTTTATCTATTAACAATCTAAGACGTAGCATTTATATAAATGGATGTAGCGAATTATGATTTTCTTTTCAATAGACAATTTTCAGAGAGGAATAACTGACTGACATATCGATAAGAAGTTCTAACGAGACCGCTCTTTATATTTCTGTGATTGGCAAAAGCGACGCACACTGTGGTACATGATATAGGGATTTTTTTTTCTCCATAAAAATGGATGTAGCTTATTATTTTCTTTTCGATAAACATCTTTCACAAAGGAGGAACTTGCTGATAAATTGCAAAAAAGGTTCCAAAGAACACTATTTATGTTTCTGTGGGTGGTAAAAGCAGTACACACTGGTACACTGTGCAGTAGTTTTTATTTCACAATTATAATTTTTACAACTTTTTGATAAAAGAAACATAGGAATCGGAAAGAAAATTTTAATTTCTCTTGAAGGATATTTTTAGTTATCGATGAATAAGATATAATTTATAACTTATTTATTTCACATCATAATTATTGTATGTATTAGCCAAACCTACGTGGTGTTAGTAAAAATTTATGATTTTGCACGTGTAAAGGTCAACATGATTTGTAAAAGCAGGATTTAAATGTTTATGAAAACTTCCACTTTGAATTTTTCAAATTCTGATCAGATTAGTAATATTTATAGTTTAGCTCAAGTATTATTCTTTCAGTACTTCTTTTATTCGGAACCTTTCTCTGTTCCTATGCCTCCACATTTTCTTTCAAACTATCCTACTAACATAAATTGACTGCGTTTTACTCATGTGTATACCGCGCGATTTACTTATGCTCTGAATAAACTTTTTTAGCTTCAGAAATTGGATTTTTGAAATCTTTTGTTAAAAGTATGGGTTTTATTGCTAAAAAGTTGATAGCTTTGCCGTTTTTACACTCCTTTAAGCTTTAAAATTTCTAGAATTTTATCAAGATTCAATTTTAGTTTTTAGACCTGCTAATAAATTCCAGTTTTCAATCGTTAACATTGTTATTCCACATTTACATAAAGTTGATATTCTGTTAGTTATCAGTGTTACTTATCCCGCATTGGCCGGGCAAAGAAAGTTCTCGAGGAGCGTATCAAAGCATATTCCAGAAAGGTCGTTAAACAAGAAACATCTAATTCATCAATTTTTCAACACCATTGGTCTAAAAATCACTCATTTCAATTTTCTCAGGCAAAACTCAATTCTCATACCTCACTACATCTAAACTAGATTTTTTTTAAAGAGCTTTTATTTACTTGAAATCTGATAATCTTGTAAACGATAAATCATCAGTTCTTTACATCTCTGTAGCCTGGAAAAATATCATCCATACACATTCATGGCTTTAACATACATACAGTTTGATACGTGAAATACATGCTTCATACGATATCTTCTATAGTCCAGAAAAGCAATAGACATAAGACATATATCAGACAAGTGACTATGTGACCTATCCTAGCCTTAGCAGCAAAAGTGTAACCCGTAAACCGAGAGGTAGGTCGGGTCCACACTGCTGTCTGGTAGTGGTAGCAGCAAAAGTGCAACCATCATAGGGATTTTTCTGAAATAATTAAGAAATTAAATCTTGACTTTAAAAGTTAGTTCATATAGCTTAAGAAACCGTTTCCCCCCTTCAATTTAGTTATTTCCTTCTTAAGTCCGGTCTCATTGAGTAGTATTTCAAAGTAATTTGTTTGATTGTTATTTGTATTTAGTTTATAATGCTAGCTTATACAGCTTCCGAAACCGAATTCTTCTCAGTTCCAGTATTATGCGTTGGTACTTTTAAAGTAGTTTGTTCGTATGTTATTTGAATATAGTTAATGAAATAATATTGTAGCACTCCAAAACTGGTTATCCACACTATATCTATATGTGATTTTTAGTAGGAGTTTTTATTTATTTGAATTCCGATAATCTTGTTAATAAGCATTTCCTTACATCTTCGTAGCTAGAGACGTGTCCTTTATGCACATCCTTGACTTTAAAAGTTAGCTCATAGCTTCTAAAACCAATTGTTTTTCCTTCAATTTGATTTCTTAATATCAGTCTCATTCACTAGTATGTTTTAAAGTAGTTTAATCAAATATTGTTTTCATTTAGTTGATGAAGTTAGCTCACATAACTTATGAAACCGGTTTTCCTTCATTTTGTGTTACATTCACTGTTATTTCTTAGATCACTGTTATTTTTATAGTAGTTTAATTGATGAAATTAGCTTCCTGAATAGCTTCCGAAACCGGTTACTTCTTTTTAGGGTATTCTTCGTACTTCCAGTCTCATTCCCATGTAATTTTAAAGTTGTTTGATACAATGTCATTTAATTGATAAAGTTAGTTTATATAGCTATCAATAATCAGTTACGTCTTACATTTTACAATATTACTCTTATTTCTAATCTTGTTGGTATTTTTATAGTAGTTTGATTTTGTATGTTATTTGAATTCAGTTGTATGAAGTCAGCTTACATAGCTTCTAAAACTAGTTGCTTCCTTTCATTTTGTTTATAATCTTCTTATTTCCAGTCTCATCCACTGTTATAATTATTTTCTTCCTTCACTATTATTCACTGCTAGTTTGAGAGCAACTCGATCATACTATTTAGTTGATGAAGCTATCTGATAGTTTCTGAAACCGGTTGTTTCCTTAATTTTTGTGCATATTCTTCTTATTTTCAATATCCTGCTGTCTGATCTTCGAATGTAGTTTAAACTAAATGAATCCTTCTTTCCCAAAAATAAGATCCAACTTTCTCCATTATTCGAAATCAAGTTGCGAGGCAAGGCCAAAGAGAGACACATGCACAGAACTTTGCAGCAGGAGTCAAGCGATTTCCTGTAAAAGAGGAAATCGCTTCGCTTGGAACTTACATCTTTATACTCATTCTAAATTCCTAAAAATCGATGATTGCCCCAGATACAAATATTTAAAAAAAAGAAAAGACCGTGTGATTGATGCATTTTTTTCCATGTGGAGTATAAAGATCGGATTGTGAGTAGATTTATTTGATGTCGGAATTTTTATGTCGTTTACGACTTCCAGAACTTTATTTTTTAGCAATTTTTTAAAATTCTAAGTGTTACGTAATTCGTACAAAAGTGGTAGAAAATAGCGTCCTTCGATCTTATCGATGGTGTTAAGATTGAATGAAACTCTGTGATAATATTTTTGATTGCTAAGAAACCGATTGGTGGGAAAATCGCTCATGATTTCGCTTCAGCATTAAATAATTAAAAAAACTAATTCGAATAAAAAGAAATGACCTCCGAGGTCTATCGGGGCCTCATCTGAATAATCTGCATTACCGAATTTCGTGGCTATATATCGCTTCGATTTTCCTTTATTCACATCTACAAACACATAAATAGGTAAACAGGCATTAATTATTTAAAATCAACTTACTAGATGGACGCCGTGTACAGGTGTACGAGAGGAAACTTAAAAGTGCCCGGAATCACTAAAAATTAATAGCTAGAGTTAATTTATCACTTTGTTACATTAACCCCCTTGGCTTCTGTATTGTGAGCTGGCGCGATTTGTGTTGATGTCTCTTTTGCAATAATTATTTATATTTTATGAGTAATACATATCTGTTATGTGAAAATTGATATTATTTCATGTTATCAGTCATTTCGTATTAACTGTTATTGCCATTTCATATTATTAGTCATTACCTTTTTTTTTCTGTTTGTGTGTCTGTGTGCGTTATCAGTTTTCTTTCTTAGTTCGTGTGCATATTTCAGAATTGTATTTCTTTCCCCGTAAAATAGGTAATTTTCGTCGCTCTAAATTTTTCAAACTTTCTGTAAATTATACAAATAGCTCTCGAGGTTTGGATTAATATATGCATTTATTTTTAAAAAGAGAAACTAAATACTTCCTAACATTGATAAAATTAAAATTAGATTTTCCCCCCTGGCGTATGTTATGAGTTCGTCCTTATATTCTAGAAAACATGTCTTAACTTAATCGCCTTAAGTTTTCGTTATAAATTTAATTTTTTGTAAAACCAACCATTATTAATTTTGCCTTATGCAACTTAAATATTAATCATAAACAGAATCACATTTTCGTAAAGAGCTTGGTATTTATTTTTATTTTTCTCATGTAAAATTTTAATTAACTATTTATAGTATGCAATGTCTAAAAATTCGGTTAATGTTTATTTGGAAGCTTTTAGCAGTCTTTAAATCATTTATGTGTTTTTTTCTCTTGTAAAAAAGTTGGAATTTTTTCCGAAGTGATAATATATTCATCTATTCGTTTTGAGCTAAAATGATATTTTGAAGAAAAAAATAATTTATCTTATGAAATATAAAGCAGATTATAGTTTTCTCTATTTTATTTTTCTCATTAAAGATGCCTTATCTGTTCTATATTATGCTTTACCTAAAACTGTTAACTAAATATATTGAATGCAAAATTTGTATGTTCAGATCTTTTATATATTCAGTTAATCGTATTGAAGACATCTGTTATATTAAATAGTTGATTAACTTGTAAACTAATTGCAAATAAAGTTTGTTATCCCTACCCTCTCTAGTTCCATAATTTATATAATACTAGAAAGAATTACCCGGCGATGCCCGGGTCGTAAATAATGCTGATAGTGATAGCGCCCGCTACTTAAATAATGCTGATGCCACAACATCATTCAATTTCCAAATCGTATGTTTTTGAACCAAATATAATTTCCGCGCTCTGTTTTCCCAGACGCAAACATGCCAATTATACGACGTGGGCATAATATGCTCCTAAATAAGCTCCTTTGATGATCCTAAATAAGAGCGCGAAAATACTTGAAACCGCAAGAAGAAAGGAATCGAACCTTTAGCCCCATGGGCAGGCGCATCTGCCTCAACACGGTCTTTGTTAATAAGAACTCGTATTCAATTTTTTTTTTCAAAATTGACCGACTAACTCTATCAATTTTGAGCCCGAGCTCAATTTTGAAGCCGACTACGTGTGGTAAGGCCGAATTTGTCAGTTTCCATAGAGTTTCGTGAAATTGTGGCACATAGCAAATTTTCTTGTTGCCATTACAGATATTGGTTAGTCCATGCTTTATTTCTTTCGTCTCAGACTATCCGACCTACCCGAATGTGTAAGGTATTTGTTTGGATTGCCGGGACAATTCCACTTAATTTATACCGAAACCCAGTGAGGGTGGCATCCACAGGGGCCGTACCCTCCTTCCCCCTACAAGCAACCTCTGGAAAGGACTTTCTGATCACAGGTTTAACATTTCTGTACTCCGCTATACACTGTAATAGGTTGGGAAGCGCTGGGAATCGAACTCGGGTCCTTCGAGTGCAATCCCCGTGCTCTTAACTACTGGGATATCTCGCTCTGGTTATTTCATGCTGGCGAGCATAAGATCGAAACTGGTCCATGAATACTGCTATCTGCAATGGGAGCGTAAATCTAATTTATTGGTATTATAGTGAATGCTCATAAGGCAGCATTAAATATCTCGGCGCTGGATATTTCTTCAGCTCAACTCTATAATACTCACCTACCATGCTTTAGCACCGGAATCAAACCCCGGCACTTCGAAGTTGGTGATTTCCCGTTCTCACAGTACACGCAGTAAAATTCTAATTTGAAGCACTCATGCTATACTTAATCAAGAATTACGCTTTATAATTGATTATTAAATATTTATTAATTATAGTTACGGTGTATCGAGTTGATGTAATTTTATGCAGTTTCAAATATTTGCTCACAGAAGAGTTTTTGATTCACTTATTTATGCTATATGGAGAATGAAATTCATATTAAAAGTAAAATTCTTGAACAGCATTCCCTTTTGCTTAGGATGTTCAATTAAGCTGAAAAAGACATTTTTTTGTACAAAATGGGATTTATCTCAGTAACCGACGAAAAACAAATAAAATATCTGCAAAATTTTTGTTTGATATTCGTTTTAATGAGATGACATTTTCTTGGTAAAGTGTGTGGGAAGAGTATATTTATGTGTTTCATTTTTATCATTAAGGAAATAATGATTCAGCGAATGCTTTCGAATTCGAGATTATGAGTTAAAAGGTTTCTAAGAAATTCCATAAGCATCCCAATGACTTTGTGAGGAAACGTCCACAAATGTGCACGTTAGGTCTATCAATAGTAAAGTGATTATACACAAAAAATTGCGAATAAGAGAGATTGCTGTACCCCTAACCAAGACTTTAGAAAGAGCTCGGCGATATAAACGAATAAAAGACAATTCCAAAGTCTAATGAGTAGGAATCGACAAAAAATGTTGTAAAAGGCATTTATTTGACAGCATATGGTTATTGGTGAATTGCTGTCTTATTCAGGAATGCTAAAATAAACAGCATTTTCATGCGCAGGATTTTATGTACAGTCTGTTCAAAAATCCCTCCGTCAGCAATAATGCAAATTTGAAAGACTATTATCACGTATTTTAGTAAGAATTACAAATGCCACTTTCATATACCCTAACAGCCGATGAAATATGACATTGCCTGTCATACTGCGTTGCGTTGGTTCTTGGTGTCGATTCTTTCTAAATAGACAATGCTCTACAACGTTGTAATTGGCTTTTATTGTCTATTTGTTGCTGAGTCCGTTATTCTAACGTTTAAAACTTTCCGCTAGAGGCGCCGCAATCACTTTTATTCGTTCGGGCATGGTTACAGTACAGATCTAACGTAAAGTGACGTAAAGTAACTCATGCATCTTTCCATTTAAAGATATTGGAGTACTTACAGACTTTTCTGGGAATCATGTGTATAGGATCAATGTAAAATCTTTGTGTTTCATTAAATGTGTTTCATCAAATTTTGGCGTAATGCGCTTAGGATACCTGTGTTTAATTTGGGGTCTGCAGTGAGTACAGTTTCAGAAATGCACTTGGCTCGGCTTAGTCCAACGTTACTAATGCCTGAACCTTACTTTCAGACTTTTCCAAACGTAGATTACCTGCTCAGCCTGATGCGAAAACCCTTGGGTCTCGGTCTTATCCGGCTTGAAACGATGTTTACCAAATGTTCCAAAAATATGTATTTGCAATATGATTTGTGTTGATGTTTTTATATACACTGACTAGGGGGTTCCACAACATGTTTGCTACGCTTCGCTAACCCCCGTAACTCGCTTCGCGAGCTGTTTTAAGCCAAACTAAAGTTTGATTCGAAAAACGATTTATTTCAGTATATTCCTCTACTATTTCTCTACAAATGTATCAAATTTCATATTTTTGTATGTTGTAGTCTTTGTGGTACGAGACAGAAAGGCTTGAGGGTCGCGCTCATGCAGAATATAATTTTTCACTTCAGAAATGCGTAAAAAGTAGAATAACTCATGAATTACTCGAAAATTAAAAAAAAAAAAAAGATATCAGTCTTGCAAAAATTCAGTTATGTAGGTACGCAAAAAATCGTGGTCTTGCTATTATTAGTCTGTCAGGGACGCTAACTCGCAGCTCAAATATTCTGTCTTTGACGTTTGACATTAAACATTTTTTAAACTAAAATTTATATCGAAAAACGGCCTATTTCAGCTTTTATTTAGGTTTATTTTTTTTCAAACAATCATCTTGAAAATCAATACCGATCAAGAATTTCCATTATGACGATTGGACTACGCGTTTCAAAGTTAGTACTCTTACAAATGAGTCAAAAGATTGAAGTAAATAGCGATATTCCAATGCTTTGCATACTCGTAACTAAATATCCTGTAATAATAAAAGCAGATGTATGTTTGTTTGTTCGTTTGTTTGTGCAGTAGAAAATTAAGTGACTCACATCTATGAAATTCGGTACAATAATTCTTCAGGTTGGGTCCAAAGACACATCGGAGCGATTTTTTTTTAAAAATTCGAATTATTTTGTTAGTTATTTCATGTTGAAATGTAATTTTGAACTATTTTCACACAAATCGGTCAAAAATATTATCACAGAGTTTTAATCTAGACACCATTGGAAAGATTGAAATACGACCTTTTCAAGGAGCTTTAAATCGAATCCGTGTGGCAATTCTTCATATTTTAGCAAAATTTTAAAAACAAAGCTTTCGTGTTTTGGAGACGCAGTCAACTTTAAAAATTCGGTTATAGAAAAATCCACTGACAATCTGATCTTCATAATTCAATAGGAGCTAAATTGAATATTACACAACTCTCTAAACCAAAAATTGTGTTTCTGGGGTCATCTATTCATTAATTATGTTTTTATAAGGTATTCGTGTATCGTTAATTTTAACAAAAATTGGTTTAACGCGGTCGTTGAATGGAAAATCCTCTGCGGTCTTTGCGCCCGCGCGATTCCATGGGCGAGAGATACTGCAAAGAAAGCTGTTGCAGATAAGAGCTTTTAAAGAAGCGCCTCGGTCGTGGCGTAGCCTCGTATATGTATGCACTGTTTTCACCTTGTGTTGTTATAAGCAGGTTTCTTGTTAAATCGCACATTTTTTTCTTTTTTAGTATAACTTTGATTAGAGGTTTGCATCTTAAATCTTGAGTAACGTCTTGTATATGTTCTTCTTCTCTACACTGTAAAACATTCTGCAACCTTTGTGCATTTTTTTCAGCTACTTTGTTGATAAGTACGGCAAACTGATAAGAAAAACTACAATTACAGGCGTTCATGAAAATTCCAGTTTCATTTCTGAAATATTCAGTTAATTACCGTCTCCCAAAGCGTACTATATATATATATATATATATATATATATATATATATATATATATATATATATATATATATATATATATATATATATATAATATAAAATATTAAAATTGTAAATCCAATGGTAGAATCTAAGTAGTACCTCATAATACACTATCTTAAAATTTGCCTACAAAATACAATGAAATAAAATGAAATTTAACCAAAATGAGGAAATTATAATACATATTACAGTTCAGAAAGCTAAAGATAATCAACAAATGTCAATGGTGAGGAATCGAAAAAAAGAATACAAAAATAATCAAGCATTAAAGCTTGCACTTGGAAGAGCTCTAGGCTTAAGGATAATTCATTTCGATAAAATTCTTTTTCAAGTCTTAATATTTGAACGAAATGAACACAAAAATGCTTGTTTCTGAAACACAAGATAGATTTTATCTATAAACATGTGTTATTAGGACGACAAGCATAAAGATTGAAAAAATAGAAAGGAAACATAAATACCTTGAAATACACCTCAAATGTACAACTATGACGAGCAAAAAATGACTAGACCAATGTTGCCATTCGCTATAAAGTAAAGAAGTGATCTACTGTTGCCAAAGTGAGTAATAAAAACCGTACTGCGTAATGACAGTAAAATGTGATATTCTACAGTAAAAGCTGCAAAATAAATAGATGAAAATATATTGTAATGTAAAAACAAGAGAATGTAGAAGTATGGCTAAAATAAGATACTAAGGAGAGATTATTAAGAATTTTTAGGCTAATCGAAACTTATTAACTATACCATTTACTAAATATACTGGATATTCATATAATTAATGTGAAGAGAAATAGTGATGCATCCATAACAAACAGTAGAATTCTATTACTAACCAGAAATAACTCAAGAAAATGTCACTCATATGCAAGAAAAATCAGGAAACCACAAATAATATAAAATATCAATCAAAAGAAAAACTGGTATTAAACAATGGAATGAAGCTAATCTAATAGTAAAATCTTCAGGGGGCATGTACCGTACCCCAGCCTCATAGTAGCACATTTTATTTAATGGTCTGTTCCTTTGAATAAAAGATCATTTCATACCCCTACGTACCACATTTGAAAGAGATTGAGAAAATTAAAAAACTAAAAAGAAAAGAAAAATAATTTGAAAAATAATAATAATAATTTGTAATAAATAATAATAATAATAATTTGTAACAAATAATATCAATAATAATTTAAATGATAATAATAATAATCGGTAATATTATATATTCATAATTATCAGGAACCTTACTCCCCATTACTGACAGCTGATTTCCTTTCAGTAACATGCTTACAAATGTTTTACGGTGTATATATCGTTATAATAAGGTATATACTTAGGCCAAGTTGTGTTTGAACTTAAAGTTACTTTAGATTACACTTTCCTAGTGCAATATAAACGCGGATTCAAGAGAATATCTTGTTCAGTCGGTGGCTTGTGAATATGCCAATCTTTTTACTGCTGAGAAAAATATTTCCAAACTCTAACGTATGAGTGTTAGGCTACGCTAAAATTATGGGACAGTAATATGTGTAGTGGAACCTTTCAAAGGTAATATATTACAACACATAAAATATTTTTATACAAATCTTCTGAACCCACTTTTCAATTGATACGTAAACATTGTGTTCTCAAAATATCTCACTTCTCCCTTTATGTTTTTCCCCCAATGCTGTCTTCGTGGCTGCATATTTTATTTCTCCGCAACGCTTGATATCATTTGAATGATATCTGACAACGCGTTCTCCCCCGATTCCATTTTCCTAATCTTTTGATTCTCAGGTTATAAATACACAAAGATTGTTTTCGTGTTATAACTCTTATGCTGTTGATTTGATTCATCGGAATGTCGAGTTTAAATATTGCTTTTCATTTCTCGGCGGTATGCGTGAGTGCATGGATTGGCTATCGATACGACAGTTTTGCTTTTGTGTCATTCATTTTGCGCTTTAATTGGAGCGCTCGAGTGAAAAATTAAAATTTTCAAGAGGCGGGAGAACCAATTTTCTAAATTATGCCGTTATATTTTTGTTTGCATTTGTCAGTGCTCGGAAATAATTCCTCTGGGTGGTGTAATTCCTAGTGCGATTTTCTAGTTTCAGATTTTTAAATTTGCGCTTTTGAATGCTTTTATTTGTCGAATGTGATTTTTACGCTTCAGAGAAATAGATTTCATTTTTTTTTTCAAGTGGAGGCTTTTCACCCAGGCTGTTAAGTATTTACCTTTCCAAATTAATCGATATATTTATTTCATTTGCAGTGCTGTGTGTTGATGTGTATGTTACGGAAGTGTCCATCTAACATTTCCATCGTTGATTAAAATGTATGAACATTTATTCTGATTAAAATGTATGAACATTTATTCTAATTAAAATGTATGAATATTTATTCTGATTGAAATGTATGAGCATTTGTTCTAATTAAAATGTATGAATATTTATTCTGATTAAAATGTATGAACATTTATTCTGATTAAAATGTATGAACATTTATTCTGTGTATCTTCTAACGTTGTGCAGTGAAGGTTCTCAATGGCTATTGGTCACTAAATAACATATCTAAACATTTGATAAAAAGTTCTACATATCAAAAAACCGTTTCAAATTTAAGCATAAAAATGAAATGGCGCACATTTTTAGAGGCAAAGTGGTGTAGTATTTGAAAATATTTTTATATCTTTACCCGTAATTCGAATTTTCAATTTTTTTCGTTGCTGTGGAAGCTGAGGCTAATCGAATGAGACAAAAACCGAGATTCTGCACCATTTTGAAACATGGTTTTGGTCAAGTGGTTTTAACTTTTTTTTAATTATTTCTTTGCACCCCTAATTCGAATTTTCAAAATATCAGATCTTTTTCTTTGATTTGGAAGCTAAGGCTGATCGAATGAGACCAAAAAGAAGATTCTAGCTAGAGTGGAAGTGCTCTATAATTGAGCAATGTGTGGTTTTGAATTGCTTTATTATTCCTTTGCAACGTTACACCTGATTCGAATTTTTGAAATTTTAGATTTTCCCCTTGGTCACAAAGCTGAGACAGATCAAATGACATCAAAACGAAGAATCTAGGTGAGCAGACCTGCTCGATAATTTCGATACATCACCCCTTACTCACTCAGTTTATGATGCCCTGGCAAATTTTAATTTCCTTCGGGGCGAAGCCTGCCCAAGGAACAGGTACCAAAAGAAAGCATAAATTTTAAAACAAAATACTGTGTTTGTTAAGACGAAACTAGGCCAATACATGCATTCTGTCAAGATACAAGACAATAGCCAAAGAAAGAGTATACAGGGTGTCCCAAAAAGATTGAAACGCGCTTTAATTCTTTACCTGTTTAAGATAAGTGGGCAATGTAAATTGTAAAAATGTTGAAAGTAAGGTAGAAAATAAGACTACGTTAATGAAATAGTCCTCCCATTAATTTTCAAAAAGTTATATTTTTTAAATTTTTATACAGCCCCCTTAGACAAATTTGGCCCACCAGAAAAATTTTATTTTTAATGCAATAAGATCATTAAAAAAACACGTATATCTGTATTTTTAAAATGAACTGAATTATGATAAAGGAAAAAATCTGACTTATGCTACTTTTCGGTATCATGTGAAAGGTTGTTTCATCAGTGAAAATAAGGATCATAAACAAATTGACGATGGAAATTGTTTAGGTCAAAAATACGTTAATATGTGTCAAAATTTTTTATTACAAATGCATCTAAATAAAGCATTACACAGACAGAGATCATATAAAGCAGTGGTACTTACTACGCGGTTGGGTATTATCATCCAGTTTTATATATTTTGTGATATGTCACAAATTTACATTTCTAATTTGATATATGGTCCCCATTCACAATGTTCAATTTTCAATTAAATATAACTCGCTCAATTTTAAAGATACAGATATGCGGTTTTTTAATGATCTTGTTGCATTAAAAATAAAAATTTTCTGATTGACCAAATTTGTCTAAGGGGGTCGTATAAAAATTTAAAAAGCGTAACTTTTTGAAAATGAATGGGAGGACTATTTAATTAACGTAGTCTTATTTCCTACCTTACTTTCAACATTTTTGTAATTTACATTGCCCACTTATCTCCAACAGGTAAAGAATTGAAGCGCGTTTCAATCTTTTTGGGGCACCCTGTATTGCAGCACTTACCAGTCAAGAATGTTCTGACTGGTGAGGTTTCTGACTGTTCACAGAGTTGTCTCGTTACGGCAGATGTATAGTCAGCAACGCAGATAAGCATTAACATTGTAGAAGCCAGCATGGAATTGCGGCGAGACTTGATAGTCCATAAAATAAGGATGGCCATGCAAAACACTAACGACCCAAAGATCGCACAGTACGCAGGCAATGATTGTCCGGGCAAATAGTGGTGAACGTCGTAAACGTGGTGCACCTCCTAAGCTCGGTGTGGCTTCATCATATTTACTCAACTAGCCATGTTAAAATACAGCCCATACCGCCCACACAACTCTATTACTCTCGGAGCACTCGCTAACACTACACAGTTTTTCACAAGCAATTGCTATCTCGATAAGGGCTCCCCGAAGCTGCGAAAAGAGCATTAGGAAGTTGAAAAATGTCTATGTGCCTCTTGAGGAGATTGTGCATTTTTGGCTTCTTTTTCGTTTTTTTTTAAATATTTATCTTTTGTTTACGTTTCATACATTTTCCGGTTTATGGGTAGCAATCCCCTGTACATTTCGTATTTTATGACATACCTTTCATTGTTTTGTCATTTCTGTTTTCAAGAGGGGACTTTCTGTCCTTCGTTTTGAATATTATTATTATGTTTTTTACATCTTCTCGTTTAGTTGTGGTAATCCCATAAAGATTTTGTATCTTAACGACTTACATTCCATTGTTACTTTCTTTCCGTTCCAACATCTAAATGCAACTAAAGTCTTACAATAAGTAAAGACTGTTACAAGCCTTTACTTATTTTAAGTAAAAGTCTTGTAAAAGTCTTTTACTTTAAACAAATAGTCTTCAAATAATATATTAAAATTTCATATCAATTTCAAAAATATTAATATAGTTACTATATTAACCACAGTTTTAAATAAAAATCTAACATTGTCAGTTTATAATTTTATTGTATTTAAATATAATCCCTAGTTTGCATATATATCATATGGCCATGATACAACTAACACCTTATTCAACATGATATAAACAAATCACTCAACATGAAATCTTATGATAAGAATACAAGTTGAAATTAATTTCGACACTCACATATATAAGTAAGGATTCTCTTGAGTCTTCCATATTAATTACCATTGATAAGAGAAAGTAAAAAACAAAAAAAAAATGTGAAAGCTAATTTCAGCATTTTGTTTTTCATGTTTCATATCATTGAAGTTATTTAAAGTTCTGTAGGAAAACAACAAATATAAAAGAGAAACTTAGAAAACAATAAATTCTTCACATTTTAAGGTTATGAAAGGACATTTCCCATTTTGAGGTTTTAAGGTTGATCGAATTATGAACATATGACCAATTTGAGCCGAGCTCTTGGTGCAGGCATATTGATAAGTTTCATAGCCAGGCAACTCAACTCTGGAGGTTATTTTGAATTCAATTAATTTATCTATGGATAAAAAAAAACTTCGCACATATTTATTGCAGTCGAATGTGTAGATTGTGTAAGCTATAGTAAAAATACAATTATTTTCTGTATTATTTATTTTGAAATAAATTAGAAGATATAATCTATATTGAATAATAAAGAACTAAGCAAATAATTTTAAATATTATTTCTAATAGCATGCAGATATGGTCTGATATTAAGCTAATATTCTATATATTTGCGTTTCATCGGAAATATTTCCAATGCAATGCCAATATTGAGAATACATTGGCCGCCAATATTGGCATTACAATAAAACTTCAATATTGGCGTTACTATACATTCGAAGTACTTGGAACATATTAGCAACCAATACTAGCTAAATATTGGGTATAAATAGACAGTCAATATTGGGTTAATATTGAAAGCCAATATTGTCAAAATGTCCAAATTTCCATATTGGCCCAAAATTGGGTTTATGTTGACTGTCAATATTGAACAAATATGAACCTGCTGATAAGGATATTGCATGTATGTGCCGCAATAAAGTGATATATAATTCGCTTTTCCAATATTTTCACATACTGTTTTGAAATAGACATTTTCAGAAGTAAACTATGATGAATAATGAAAAATAAGCAAATATGTTTAGAACTTATAATATCGTATATTTGTATCATAATAAAGGGGCACATGATTTAATTTCCTACATATTATACTAATAACTAAATAAAATAGTATCTGAATACATCGTTAAAGAAAAGTAGATTTTTAAAAGCTGGATTGTTAAATAGAAATATCTTCTAAGCACTTTACACTGTTGTTTGCTTCATAAAATGACTTATTAAGACATTCATGAGGTAAATTATATTTTTTTGCTGTAAACTATTTAAGCTAAGAAACTTCATCGACTCCTTCGATAAATTAAACTTACCAGATTTTTCCCGCGTCTTCGGTTTCATGCTATTTTTAAAAGCGAAAGGATAACATTATTTTTATTTCTGCAAAAACGTTGATCTTTTGTTACTTCGTAAAGAATATGAGATATTTTCTTTTTTTTAATTATGTTCTATTTATTTCGCTCAAAGTGAGCGGAAAAGCAAAAATTTTCAAATAAGCGGGAACAGGAAAAGAAAACTTCATAACTCATAGTACACAAAAATGAGAAAACTAATAAATAGACAAGAATGTATTTATTTTCCGCTCAATAAATATTTGTCAGAGAAGCATAATGTCAGTTTTCACCTCCATAATATAGATATATCGCTTTTAAGAAAGATGATTTCTTTTTCCTTATCAGGCTTCTATTATTTTTTCAATTCCCATCGCTATTGTCTATTACTGTAACAGTATTTGGTATTCTCAAGACTCTCTGAATATCTGAATATTACAGCAACGCCTTGTTCTTGTCATTGATTTTTACCAGAAATGCTCGACGTTGCCCGGGATAATATTTAAATATCCGGGGCTATAATTAGTGAAAAAATATTGCCGTACTATTGTTTTTACAATATAAATAAATAAATACATAAATTAAAAAAAAATCCTGATATAGAGCTCAAGTGATGACTGATTTGGATTCAGCATAAAATTCCAGAGAAGAATTGGGAGTTCACTAAGGATTTTCAGTTCCGGTTCTTTTTCCATTACTGGTTTAAATTTTTACTCGAAACGTATATTTTTTCTCAATTGGCTATAAATAGAGCTTAATGATGACTGATATGAATTTCGAAGCAAATTCTAATGAGCGTAGTGTGCTTTGCCAAGAATTTTACCTTCCGGTTGGTTTTTTACCGCTAGTTAAAAAATTTTCCATGAAACATCTATTTCTATTTCCCAGAATTAACTATAGATAGAGCTTAGATAATGACTGATATGAATTCAGTATCAAATTCTGAAGGGGTTCACTTCTGAAGGGGTTCATAAAGGGGTTCACTAAGGATTCTTATTTCCGGTTCTGGTAATGCCACTTCCAGTTAAAAAATTTACATTTTCCTTGGAATATCTATTTCTCAGGATCGGCTACACGTATAGCTGAGATGATGACTAATAATATAGATTCAGCATCAAATTCCGGAGGATTTTCACTCGCGGCTTTTTTTTTTCACTCTCGGCTTAAAAACTTTTCATGAAACATCTATTGATTGGCTATTGATAGAGCTTAGATGACTGATATGGATCGAGAATAGAATTCTATAGAGGATTTCCATTTCCGTTTTTGGAAATGTCAGTTACTTTTTTTTTTTTCAAAAAATTCGTATGACTGTACGAAATAAGTATGCAAAAGAGAATAAGAATGTTTAATAGTACCTTCTGAAAGAAAGTGTACACACCATTTGCCATCATATGGATGTGCCTTCATAAATTTATTGTTGATATTTAATTTAATGTGGCAAAAATCGGAAATATTTTAGCTGTAAATGTGCTCCCAATTACTATCAACAAACCAGTCAGAAAGTATATAAATTCGTTGAGCCATTTTCGAGGTGTTACAATGTATTGTTTGTTCACTGTAAGTATGAAAAAAATATCGTCTTTCAAGAATGTTAAATACATTTTTTTTTAGATCAAAACTGATTATACAAGATTATTAAAATGTTTCTAATTATACTTTTATCAGTGATCTAAAGTTTTTGAAAACAACGTTTATAATTTAAATACAGTAGAATTCCGTCGATCTCTCCCCTCAAATAATGTAGGGGGTCACTTACTGGGAATTTTCAACTAAAAGAAATATGTAGAAATTCGTCAATCATTCCCCTAAAATGCTACGGAAAATTAAATTAAAAGGAAATTATCGTTCATATAAAAGCTGGATCGCGTACATATATTTTTAAACTACACTTAACATCCACGTACCGATTTTAGGCATTGCTTTTCAGCGCGCACCCCTTTTTTAGACATTTATCAAATCGAAGCACCCTTATTGAGTAATTGATTTACCAGCATATCCCTGTTTAGGATATTTCTAAAGGTGTTGGTCAGTTTCTATAACGTAATTCCATTTTTTTAATTCAATATGGAAAATGTTTAAAGCAGAAATAATTATTATATAAAAAACTCCATATACAAAAACAAAACAATATTGATAAAAAGGAGTTAAAGTATTTTATAACTGTAATAATTTCATTAAAATTTTGGAAATACATTAAAAACTTTAGCAGGGAGCTTTTTTGCAAGTTTTCTTGAAAATATTTAAAAATCTGTTAAATTTATTAGCTTTGTAAATTTGTTGTACATATTTACATATCTGCGTAGTCAGGCGGAAATTAATAGAATAGATAAAGGGAAAAGTCTGCGAAATATGGTAAGATATTTTAATACTACCGTAGAATTCCACCCATCTGCCCTCCGGAAAAGCGTCCTCCCCACTTTTTTACCTTCCAATTTGAAATTCTGAAAATTACGTGAAACTGCCCTATCCCCTTCAAACCCCAGGAAAAAAATTGTCGTCGAATAAAATAAATGTATTTCTCCCAGAGGTAATTACTTATTTTTAATATTTTTTTCATAGTCACAATTCGTGTCATTCGACCACAGCCATAATTGGGATTCCATTATTTTTTTTACTTTTGAATCGACCTTTCCTCCATTGCTTCCTCCATTGTTTCCTCCATTGTTTTTACGGAAATTTTTCCTTGAAACATCTATTTTTCATGATTTGCTATAAATTGAACTCAGATGATGGCTGATTTGAACTCAGCATCAAATTTTGAAGGAAAATAAGGGAAGGGGGGGGGGAGGGGGGTCACTAAAATTTCCACTTCCTTTTCTTTTTTGATTTCCAGTTCAAAAATTTTAATATTACTTGAAACATCTATATCTCAAAATTGGCTATAGATAGAGCTTCAATGATAACTGATATAAATCCAGCATTAAATTATGCAAGAGGTAGGGTGAATCATTAAGAATTTTCACTTTCGGTTCAAAAATTTTCATTGAAATATCAATTTCTCCGGACTGGCTTAAAGGATAATATTAGCATCATTCATATTATTATCATCCATATCAGTCAGATAGAGCTTAGATGATTGATATAGATTCAACATCATATTCCAGAGGGGTTTTAAAGAACTCATTAAGGATTTCCTCTTCCGATTTTTGAAACGTCAAGTCCAATTCAAAAAGTTGCATTTTCCTTGAAACATCCATGTCTCATGATATGCTATAGATATATAGCTTAGAAGATGAGTAATATGGATTCAGCATTAAATTCCGGAGGAGAAAGAGGGAATGTGTAATTCCGGGCCTTTTTCCACTTCCACAAAAAGTTCTTGAAACATCTATTTTTCAAGATCGGTGCTAGATAGAACTTAGATAATGATTGATATGCATTCAGCAATAAATTCTGGAAGAGATGGAATGCTTATACTAAAGATATCTGCTTCCGCCGTTTTTCACTTATGGTTCAGAAAATAGCCTTCAAACATGTATTATTACTTTCCTTATATACATAATGTATAAGGAAAGTATTGTGACGGGGTCGAAAATTCGAATTCGAGTTTTCGACGGGAGAGCACGTTTCAAGCATCCCTGATCACGAATCAAACATTTTTGAAGTGATGTCTGTGTGTGTGTATGTGTGTGTGTGTGTGTGTGTGAAAGTATGTGTGTGTGTCAGTGAGTCTGTGGAGACGATAACTGACGAACGAATGGACCGATTCGAACCAAATTTGGTACAAAAATCACAATCCGTAAACACTGGAAGCCTATTGTTTTTATACGTGATCGAATGTTCAGAACCCCCCCTAAATTTTCGAATGAAATTTTGGAAAAATCGTTAAAAAATCAACACCGCTAATAAAGTTACGCAAATAGACATTTCTTATGTAATTTTTTATTAGAAAACGATTGGCATAAATTTTAGAACGCTAACATGAACCGTTCTCGAGATATTGTACATTTTTCAAAGAAATTATGAAAAAGTCACATAAAAAAAAAAAAATTCCTATTGAGAAACATGTTCACTTTTTATATGTAATACCATGCGATAAATTGAGTGACATCATTCTCGTGGATCTAGCTCGTTCCATTCATGAAAAAATATACTTTGATTAATACTTTTGTATTAGAACGCCAATAGTCATTTATCTGCTGTAAGAATAACTTTTTTCTTAGTGCATAACTCTTGGCGAGATTTTGGCGACGAATTTGGCGGAATGTCGCCAACTTGGCGACTTTTTTTAAATGTTGCCAAATTAATGAAAATCTCGCCAAATGGATAAAAATGATGCTAAATCAATGAAAATGACGACTAATTGTCGAAAATTCAATATCTTGGAAAGAATATTAGTATCTACTATAAGAAAATCCTATTACTTTCCTTATACACATAACGTATAAGGAAAGTATTGTGACGGGGTCGAAAATTCGAAATCGAGTTTTCGACGGGAGAGCACGTATCAAGCATCCCTGATCACGAATCAAACATTTTTGAAGTGATGTCTCTGTGTGTGTGTGTGTGTGTGTGTGTGTGAAAGTATGTGTGTGTGTGTGTGTGTGTGTGTGTGAGAGTCTATGAAGACGATAACTGACAAACGAATGGACCGATTCGATCCAAATTTGGTACAAAAATCACAATCCGTAAACACTGGAAGCCTATTGTTTTTATACACAATCGAATGTTAAGAACACCCCTAAATTTTCAAATGAAATTTGGAAAAAATGGTCAAAAAATCAAAACCACTAATAAAGTTACGCATATAGACATTTCTTATGTAATTTTTCATTAGAAAACGATTGACATAAATTTTAGAACGCTAACATGAACCGTTCTCGAGATATTGCACATTTTTCAAAAAAATTATCAGAAAGTCATATAAAATAAAAAAAAAATATTTCCTCTTGAGAGACATGTTCACTTTTCAGTAATACCATACGATATATTGGATGACATCATTCTCGTAGATCTAGCTCGTTCCATTCATGAAAAAAGATACTTTGAGTAATACTTTTGTATTTGAACGCCAATATTCATTTATCTGCTGTAAGAATAACTTATTTCTTTGTCCATTATGCTTGGCGAGATTTTGGCGACGAATTTTGGCGGAATGTCGCCAACTTGGCGACTTTTTGAAATGTTGAAAAATTAACGAAAATCTCGTCAAATGGATAAAAATGACGCTAAATCAATGAAATGACGACTAATTGTCGAAAATTCAATATCTTGGAAAGAATATTAGTATCTACTATAAGAAAAACCTATTTATTGTACTGTAAAAGTGGTAAATTCATTACGTTATATAAGGAAAGTCATGTGTTGCCCACATCAGATTTTTTTATAAATGGCCACAGATAGAGCTCATGATATCGATTCAGCATCAAATTCCAGAGGGTATAGTGGGTTTACTAAGGATTTCCATTTCTAATTCTGGAGATGTCATTTCAGGTTTTTCCAAAAATTCGTATGAGTGTACGAAATAAATATGCAAAAGAGAATAAAATTGCTTAATAGTTCCATCAGAAATAAAGTATACATACCATTTATCACCACATGGAGCCTCCATCGTGAATTTCCTGTAAGTTATTTTCTGATAGTAAGAAAACTTCATATCTTTCAAATTCGTATTGTGATGTTTTCTTAATTTAGGGAGATGGTTGCCAGATTGTTTTTATTATAATATTTTAAAAAAATTGCGTAATTTCTCTTTGTTCAACATAATTAATTTGTTAAATCATCCGCCTGTCTTACTATAATCATTTACGTGTAAATATGTAATTCATTACCTTGTGTATTATTTCGTTTCTTAAGAAACATTCTTTCTCGTACGTCTAAGGATTATCTTTCAAATTTCCCGTGTCTCGAAATTTCGCAGTTCTTTCTTAAAGTATCTGTCAAGACTCTTCACGGTTAACGAGGCACCTTTAAGTTTTATCATTATTTCTGGTTTATAGCTTGTGAATGGTCTTACTTTCCTTTTCATAAGAACACTCAGAGTCACTACTTAATGAGGTGCTGTAACGTAAGTTTCACGAAATCATTTTTGACTTCTAGAGTATTAGCTCGCTCTGTAACCGAGTTTCTTCAATTACGACTGATAAAAATTTGGCACTAGTATTTTGCATTGGGAATATTTTTAGTATTTGAGCAGTTATTAAAAATAATTAGAGAAGGATTATATTTTGGGATAATTGGATTCTTGGTAATGACGAATCTCGAAGCTTTTTTATGTAAATTGTCCATAATTGCAAAAAGAAAAAGTGTATGGAATTGATTATAGATTTAAGTATCTATAAAGCCATGTTTTTAAAGGACAGAAATGGTGCTTACATAAAAGATGTTTAAGATAAGTTGCACTTATGTGTAATATATTTAAAATATTTCTGTACTCTTTCTCTGTCTATATAATTATTTTAATAAATTAATGCTTATTTGGTCATTCTATGACTAGACGTGTCTGATTTTGCTAGATGCCTATCTTCAACGACGCTTAGATGATGTTATGGGAAATTTGCACCATAAATCGTAAAAATTGAGTAGATATCAAGATTGTTATTAACAGTAACTAAATAGTGTATTATTACGATCGCATGCTGCAAAGCTTCAAATGGGCAGGTTTTTTTGTGTGTGTGGGGTGGGGGGGCATGTAACACATGGAATACTAACGAATATAACGACACTAAACAAGAATATATCCTTCTATACAATATTCATACGAATAAACTATCACTGTATTTAGAGACAGTTTTCTATTCTGATTGAATGCCAACCCTTAAAGATAATTCAATTCTGAATTGACCTTCTATTTAAGACTCGTACTCTTTTCTCTTTGTGCTCTTCTCTCCTCGTGCTCTCTGTTTTCGATTAATTACTTCGTACCCTGCCCAAAAATGTAATTATGTTCCTCAAAGAGCACGAAATATATGAAATAGGAATAAATTGAAAAATTTATAAACTATGAAAAAGATATATAGAACTTTGGGGGTTAGAAATAAATAGATATCGATAAAAACTGTAAATTAAATATATATTTCCATTTCTACAAATGAGGTATATGACTTTTCTTTTAGTTAATATAAAATTTATATATAATTTATATTTTATTTTGTGTCCTTAGGGGGCGCAAACCTTTTTGTACATATTTGCAAGGTTATTTATTGAAATAAAACATTTAGAAAGTTAAAAGGTGTATGCTCTTCCTAGTGATATTGAATATTCTGTCATGACTTTCTATCCACTGCTGTTTATTTTATTGTTATCTTATTTATCTGTTTTTTTACTTCTTCGGATTTAATAGTGGTAATCCCTTGAACATGACATTCCTTAAATTTTTTTATTTCTGTTTCTTGTCTTGAAAAAGAATGTATTCTGAATTAACCTCCAACTTAAGCCTAGCACTGTTCCAATTCTAAGATTTAAAATTTTTATGAACATACTTATGAACTTACTTATGAACATAGAATTATTATTGTGGGATTTTATATAAGCGATTATGCGACGGTATGACTTAAATATGTTTCACATTTTAATTCCAGTGTTTAATGTCCAAAAATAGGAACATTTTTTCCCAGAAAAAAAAAACTTTTTAGAAAAGTAGTATAACTTTTATTTAGTTGCTCAAGTGTAAGTTATGGTAGTCTGTGTTTAGCGTTGCTATTTCTGATAAGACCTGTCAGTTAAACAGTTTTAGAAAAGGTAGTCTTATTTTTTTCGCTAAATTGTATTGTGTCTTGATTTGTTTAAAAAAAAAAAAAAGAAATAGACACCTAGGTGGTATGAAAATTAAGGCGGATGGCACCGGAACCTACAAATACTGTAGAAACTGCCCGGGTGAAGAGCACTTACACTGGAACACATATTTGACTGTCCAGCAATTCTTGCGGCTTTGCAACGCATTGGCGAATTCCCTTTCCAGGGAAATCTTTATAATGAGAAGATTGTGGATCTCGCTAAGGCAGTAATATCTGCACATGGTTCAATCTGACTTCTTATGGACACGACACCAACCAACCAACCATTTGTTTTAAAGATTTTAGCTTTTTTTTATTTAAAGTCTGAAGTGAATCATGTTATTTTGGAACATGTCCGCATATCCCAGATTATTTGAATACTAGTATTTAAGCGTGTCAAAGACAGCGAAACGAACACAAAATAAAAAATAAAGTTGTAACTTTTCATAATAAGTTTTATTTTGTTTAACAATATATGGTACTTAGCGTCGAAAGCAGTCGTCTCAATCGAAAATCGGTCCAGTTAGGTTCTGTCCTGTGGTCGAGTTTTAGCCTTCTGGGTCACCGAGTGCCTAGACAGGATCTGAGAGACTTTTCAACCCCCGTCCCCAGTTGTCCACTCCGAGGGAGAAATCAAAACTCTCTCCGTTGTCGATATTATAAGTGTTGAAGACCCAGACCGTCCGACTCATTCTAGGATATAGAGCAGCTTTTTGGACGGCCGGGATATTATAAGTGTGCAAAGATTCAACCAAAGTCACCCGTGGGGTGCTTAAGGGTCTGGAAATATGTATCGAAAGAAAACAAAAATCCATAATCTCTGCTCCGGGCGTGGAAAAGGATCGAAAATTCGACTACTTTAGGTTATTTTCGAAGGTCGATACCATAAACGTACAAGGATTCAGCTTTCTATGTCACCGGAGAGCGTTTGCTAGGTCTGAAAATACGTTTCTAGTAAATCGAAAATCCGACTTCTAGGCTCTGTCCAGTGGCTGATACTTAAGTGCAGGGATGTGCAGTCGGTATACCTCAAACCCTCGACTCTGACTCCTATCTTTTTTTTTTTTTCTCTCTACTGTCCGACTTAGACTCCTTGTATTTTAATATTCCAATACCGGCATAAATAGAAATTAATTTTATAATTGGTAAATATCTGATTATTTTATTACGTAAAAACTATTTTCAAAAACTATTAAAAATTAAATATTACAAAATAAAATTATTTTAAAATAGTTTTGTTTAGGAATCGGTATATTTTTTCCGACTCTGATTCCGACTCTGCTCAAGAGTGTAAAGATTCAGTCTTTTAGGTTACCGAGAAGGGGGGTTTCTTGAATATCTAAAAAGTCATAGACAGACAATTATTAGTATTAGACAATTATTATATCGATACCATTCTTTCTATCACGTATAAACAAATGCGCGAAAGAAGGCATTGATAAATCGATCTCTCATTTTCCTCTGGGGAAGATTTTTTTTTTCTCTTCTTTCTTCCAAACTCGCAGTTTAAGGTGAAGCAGCAACTGTTTAAACTGAGCGCGACCTCGGGACAAATTAATATTACAAATGAAAAAAGATTGTTTCAGCTCTGTGTTTGCTCTCCGCTCAAAGCAAGTTTCAATGTGAGTTAATTAGTTGAGTTAACAAAACCTCGTCATTGTTGTATTGTATTAATTGCTAATTTGCTGATAATTTGATAGACCGCGCATTGCCAGAATAATTTAAGCTGAACGTATCAAAGTTTTTGAAAACTCCTCAGAATGTTTTATTTTAAACAATACAGGATATTTTTTTTCAATTTTGTTCATTATTGAATATAGGAGATAGAATAGCGATAAAAGGATAACTGATAAAGGATGCAAAGTTGAATGTACCGTAAATTCACTTTCCTTTTCAAAATTTTAGAAAAGTTCTCAAAATGTTTTAGCAATACAGGATATTTTTTTCAGTTTTGTTCATTATTAAGCACAGGAGATAGAATAGCGATGAAAAGATAAGTGATAAAGGATGCAAAATTAAACGTACCATAAATTAACTTTCCTTTTCAAAATTTTTGAAATGTTCTCAAAATATTTTAACAAAACGGGATATTTTTTTTAGTTTTGCTCATTATTAAATATAGAAGATAGAATAGCGATGAAAGGATTAATTATGAAGGATACAAAATTGAACGCACCACAAATTCACTTTCCTTTTCGAAATTTTTGAAAATTTCTCAAAATTTTTTAGCAATACAGGATATTTTTTCTTTTTGTTTCATTATTAAATATAGGCGATAAAATAGCGATGAAAATATAAGTGATAAGGAATACAAAATTGAACGTACCATAAATTCACTTTTATTTTTTCAAAATTTTTGAAAACTTCTCAAAATGTTTTAACATTACAGAATATTATATTCAGTTTTGTTCATTATTATATATAGGCGATAGAATAACGATGAAAAGATAAGTCATAAAGGACATAAAATTAAACGATTTCAAGTCCGTCCTTTTCATATCTGTTTTTAATTTCAAATAATTTTAAACATTCATTATGTACCCTCTGACTAGTGATGAGCGTATCAATGTCTGACACGATACATCGATATTTAGTATCGATATACTTGTATGCAATATTTACTAGATATCAATACAATAGCTTTGTCTTTCTTTTATTCTCCAATATTATACAGTTTTTGTTTTTAAAGAGTCTTAATTGTTAGTGTTTTGTAAAGATTTATGCTTTCAGAAATCGTAATCCTTGCATAAAGATTTATACAGGGCGCCTGGTAAAATTGTAAATAGATCGGATAAGTTTTGAACGATCGTAGCTAGTACTATAAAAGTGCGATATCAGTATAATAAAGTGACCATGCGCACCTAGATGAGTCTTTCATCAGCGTCCCTAGCGGCAGAATTTTGAAATAAGCACTCCTATCTTGGAAACTATGAGAAATACAGAAAGGAAACGTCAACTAGAAAGTTGTAGAGCATCATCAAAGTAGTAAGAAAGTAGTAGTATTTTTTCGAAATGAATGTTGCATCTAAAGGGCTACTATGAGAATCGTATGGAAATGATGGTTGTAACGCACAAAACGGCTCCTGCAGATTAAATATGCAAGAAAATTTGCAAGCGATCGTTTATTATCAGATGTGTGAACTTTGATGAACACCGTGTCAAAAAAAGATCATGGCAGGCTATTTGAATGAATATTATTGCAAGGCAGATTCAGACAAAAAGCTGTGGAAGCTGCATGGTAGTATGCATGCCTTATGATTTTTGACTGCTTCACATTCGCACGAAGTGCTGGTGAACGTGTAACAGGAAGTTCTTTCTTCCGTGCAAACATGTATTGTGGCAGATAGCGGGTATATTGAACTTATATTTACGTTAAAATGTACCTTTTGTAAATAACGGTTTGGTATTAAAGGAACTAAACTACATTTGTTACTAATTTGTTGAGGCTCCACAACTTTCTAATTTACTCTTTTCTGTATCTCTTATAGTTTCCGAGATACATGTGCTAACTTCCAAATTTTGTCGCTAGAGGCGCTATCGTTAATGTCAAATATGAGTCAGATGCAACAATAATAACGATATATGGGTATCTAGTTTTTTCGCGTTTCTTCAATTGTAGCATTCATATTAAATAATAGGTAATAAAAAAAGTTAGCACACACACACAAAAATAAAATTTAATGTGGGACTGCACATCACTTTCTCTGCAATCTCAAATTCATTTTCTCTATATTTCTTTAATAATTCATTAAGTTTATTTTAATTGCACAAAATAACAAGCATAATTATTTTAAAGTACACTGAATTTACACTTTTATTTCTGTTTTCGCTTTCATTTGGGAACTAGACATATTTTCAAAAGCTGCTTAGCTAAAATGCGAAAAAACTAAAATATCTCAAGAACGGCTAGTCCTAAAGTAATGGGGTTAGTCTTATTCTTTTCATCATCAAAAATTGCGTATTAAACAAGCATTTAATTGATACATTTGAGCATACGTTGTCTTGTATTTTGGATTTTGACAATTTTTGCGGGTCATTTCGTAAAAACGGCAAGTTATTTTATCTCGAATCGTACTAAAATCTAATCAGCACCATGGTAACCCACAAGTGATTAACCTATCAAATTATATGAAATTTGGTCAATTAGTTTTGGAGTTATAGTGAATACATACATTGCACAGGCGGACAAACGTCACACTAAAAACAGTTTTTCGTGTGCTAGAGGTCCCAAAACGAGTAGATCCGTCGAAAAATCGAGCAGCGATTTTCAACACAACTTCTATACTTTCCCTATACATTGCCATGTATTGTAGGGAAAGTAAAAAATAACCACTTGAATTTCTATAACTTAACTTTTCTATTTTATTGATCTGTTGAACCAGATTCTTCCGGGCATTTATTTCCGATATTCGAGCCATTGTTTAAGTATACCAACTCTGCCACGTACTGCTCAAGTGCTTTAAGTATTTTGTCAATATATCAATTCAATAATGAATGCCTCGTCTTCATGAATTGATGGAGACCATGAATCCAATCGTTGGATTGCAAACATTTCTATGCAGCTCTTAGCGATGGAATCTATTACTGGCATGCCCGCCTGTGAATAGCGTTTTAGACTTTAGGTTATTGACTCGGTTTTAAGTGGTTCATTTGTTCATTAGGGGACTTTGATCTTCAAATTAGGGCGTTTGTTTTCAAAACTGCCGTTCGGAGCCCAAACAATAAAGTTGTGCTTTACGATACTTAATATTTCATTCAATGAAATCACTGGGCTCATTAGGTATTGCGTGCGATACAAATGATTCTGTTTGTAATCTTGTGGTATTTGCAGTTTTTATAAACAGGTTTCATTTACGTAGAATAAGATTTGAAAACAGTTTTATCTAATACACAAAAGAAAGAATTTGAAGAGACACTTGCGAGTGAAATATCGCCTCAACTATGGGATCGCGTTTGGTGAAATTTCCTTTAGGCGGTGTGGTTGAATCCTTGCTATGTTCGGTTATGTTTTATCTCTACACCTACCCGTGGTAAAACGGGAATTAAAACATCTGTCTGTCATGTCTAGAACTCGAAAATGACCCAATAGATTTATTCATACGATTTCTTTGGTTTATTAATTTTACTTGGGAGCAGGTTCATGACTAAAATTTTTCTAATTTTGTGGAGCGTTGAAAAAGTTACACACATTTCCACGTTAACGCTGTACGTTAATTCGCTAAATAAAAAATCTGATGTAAGCAGCGCATGACTTTCCATACATAATGCAATGAATTTATTGCTTTCACAGCGAAAAAATGATGTACAAGAAGCATAAAGTTTTTAACGTTGAAATGCTGTACATTTGGCATTTTTCTAGATGACAGCATGTAAAATTATTTTGAAGTACCGAATTGTTTTATATTTCGCGCAAATTTTACTTGCCAATTATCGATATGGATAGAATCCGCAAAAAAAAAATATATATATATAGTCCATATAATAAAAGTTATTAATAATTCATCAGTAGCGTCATTTTCGTTAATTTAGGGTCATTTTTGCAATTTTGGCAATATTTTCGTCAAATTGGCATTATTAAAAAATGTCGCCAAGTTGGCGATAGTTCGTTAAATTCGCAAAATTTGTCACCAAGCGTTACACCCAGACGGAGGAAAGGGCTTTTGTTATATGTAAATAAATGTCTATTGGTAAATTGTTGGACATCAAAATACAAAATTATTACATAAAATATCTTCTTGCTTGAGTGGAACGAACTGGATCCACGATAATGATGTTAACAAATTTGTCGCATATTATTTCATACGGAAAGTAAACATATTTCACATTAGCTAATATTTTAATTTTTATATAATTTTTTTATAAATTTATTTAAAAAACATGCAGTATCTCGAGAACGGTTTATAATCGCGTTAAAAGTTTGTGCTATTCGTTTTTTAATGAAAAATTACATAGGAAATTATTATTTATGTAATATTACTAAAAGTTCTTATTTTTTAATGATTTCTTTCAAAATTTTATTCGAAAATTTGGGTGTCTCTCGAAAATTCTTTTACGTTTAAAATCAGAAGGATTTCCGTACTTAACGGATTATAATAATCTCACCAAATTTTATTCGAAACACTCCATTCGTTCTTAATATATCGCTACCCCAGACTCACGGGGACACACACTGACATATATACACACTAACATACACACTGACATACATACACACTAACATACACACACACACACTGACATACATACACACTAACACATACACACATAAACATCTATACACACACACTATCTATACACACACAGATATAATCTCAAAACGTTGGAATCGAGTTCAGGTATGCTTGAAATATATTCTTCCGTCAAAAACTCGAACTCGAATTTTCAATTCCATCACAATTCTTTCCCTATACATTATACTATATAATACGTAGGGAAAGTAACAATCATAAAAAATATATTGTAATATATTTTAACACACAAACTTGATTTCTTGAATAAATACTTTTCATAACTTTTTAGAAATTAATATAATTAACAATATGAAACTAGTGAAAGCAGCTTGCTGCGTGATGATTATTCGACATGATTATTTGCGCATCAACAAGCAATGGGGATCTTTGTTCGCATTCCATGACGGACCTACAAAAAGCGATTGGTGTTGAATTTTATGCTTGTCTATTTTAATGGATAAAGGTAGAGGCATGTATAACATCAGAAAAACATTAAGCAACCTATATACACCCAAATTTTATACAACGCATCATACAGCTATTTCGAGAATGTGTCGGATAACCTTTGTCAGTGCTAAACAGACCAACAAGCACAAAGTGAAAAAGATAGAAAAGTCACAAATTGAAGAAACGTGAGTATATATACCCAAGATAGTGGATTCGGGGCCCCACCAATTAGAAAACAACAAACTGAGAGGGGGTTCAGAGTGTACTTGAACCAGTTGAAAGTCTTATGAAAAACAGGTCAGAAACTCCGAAACGTGTAATTAATATACGTATAAGCGTCCGCATACACAACAGAAATGTCCCAACTAGATTAGATAAATCCAAAGATTAAACAAGTCCCAACTAGACGAAAACGTGTCCAAATATCACAGAAGAGTCCCAAAACACTTAGAAATAGGCACAAATGAAAGAAACAAAGAAAGGGATGAAAGATCTATTAAGTCAGACATTGGGGGAAAATGGTGTACTGGACAAATTAGTTAAATTGCTGAACTCTGAGTTCTAAATATATCCTGGCTTTAAGAAAGCTGGATTCATAAATCGACATACATTTTTGTATAGTTCTTGCGGAAGAAAGCTCAAAACGATGGTTAGAATTCCAACAGTGTTGAGCAATTGAAGATTTGTTAAATTTCTGTTTTTGACATTCGTGTTCCTTAATACGAAATTTTAAAGCACATTTAGTTTGTCCAATATATGAAAGACCTCATGGACTATAAATCTCCAACTATTAAAAATATATATTTCTTCCATGTGTGTCAATTTCGTCTATTTGACTTTGGGTTTGTTTATTTAAAATCCTTTTTATCTAGATACATGAATATGTGATTGAAATCACCTCAAAATTTTCCGATCGGAGAAATTTTGGATAGTATAAAGACAGGTTGTCCTGTCTATATGTGCAGCTTTCTGTTTTGGTTACCTTTACAATATAATTTGTATATTTAAATAAGAATTTGTTTATTTAAGAATATACAAAATATGTTGTATATTTAAGGATATACATAATTTGTATATTAAGAATATATTTAAAATAATTTTAATTTTTAAAAATATGATTTGTATATTTAAATTTGAACCTATAACATATTTATCTTAAATAATAGATTGAACAGTCGAATTGTTCTTGAAACATTCTGCCTTAAACCCATAAAAAAGTCCCTGCTATTACATAAACAAAGAACTGGAATAAAGTATCTTTCTGATGACATTATGTGTTATTCGCATGCGCATGTGAGGTTAATTAACTTAAAATATGATTTGTATATTTAAGTTTGCGCCTATGACACATTAACCCTAAAATAATAGGTAGAACAATCGAATTGTTTTTGAAATATTCTCTCACAAACCCATAAAGAGATCTTTCTGCTATTACATAAACAAAGAACTCGAATAAAACATATTTCTGGTGAAATTCTGTGTTATTCGCATATACATATGCAGGTTAATTAATTTAAGAATATGATTTGTATATTTAAATTTGAACCAATAACACATTCACCCTAAAATAATAGGTTGAACAATCGAATTGTTTTTGAAACATTCTCCCACAAACCCATAAAAAGATCTTCCTGCTATTACATAAACAAAGAACTAGAATAAAACATCCTTCTGATGACATTCTGTGTTATTCGCATGCATATAAAATGTCATTGCTGTCTTTTTTATGTTGACACTTTTCGTTTACTTTATTTTGTGTCTTTATTTGCCCTTTTCATATTGTCACTTATGAGCATTTCTGTGAATTACTAGTCTTTCTTTTGCTTTGTAGCCCGCCTGCCTACTATACTGAAAAGATTTGCATCATAAATTTACTCTGAGGCAAGTCGTGTTTTGTTTCTATTCGGAATGCTATTCCGATTTCTCAACTGCTAAGAAATGGACGTCATTTCTGCTCTTCAGGATTTATTTTGTTTAAATAAATCTGTTCCCCCAGTTCAAAGTAAAGATGTTCAAGGGAGAACATTTTCCCTCTTTATCGGACGGAATTTCAAAATGAATTTTTATTCCGAACATCTTTCACGAATATTCCACTCTGCCGTTCAAAAGTTTTATTTCTCTGACTTTCGAATAGAAAGAATGTGCAATAAAGATGAAAAGAACATTAAGAACTGGTTAATCTAGGAAAGTATTAAAGCTCATTACCTGATAAATTTACTTAATTAAAACTTTTTAAACATGTCTAAGGATATTTTTCTTTTGTGATATTTCTAAATCTTTTCCACTCTTGCTTTCTTTTTGTCTGTGTTATGAGCTTAATTCGAACGTTTTCTCTTTCCTGTAATGACGTTAATAGCGTATTGTTTCATTTACTATTGTGCGTGCTGTATGATGTCTTTCAAGAGTTTGAGTTTAAAAAATCTGTTTGAGGCAGTTTTTGTATACCTTTTGTCCGGTTTGCTTTTTTATTGTTCTACTATTTAGATCCTGGAATTA
This sequence comes from Amaurobius ferox, assembly GCA_951213105.1. Classification (NCBI taxonomy): domain Eukaryota; kingdom Metazoa; phylum Arthropoda; class Arachnida; order Araneae; family Amaurobiidae; genus Amaurobius; species Amaurobius ferox. The sequence goes on from OX578141.1 coordinate 80,757,837, forward strand.
AAGAGCGTGTTTTGTAATTTCGATTTTTAATGTAGATTTATTCATGTATATATTTATTCATATATATTTATTTATTCATGTATAAAGATAAGTTTATTATGTTTGTTATCCTCGACATAGATCCAGCATTCATTTAAGGGGGAGATCGTTGTTTATAACCTTCAACAGATCGATTTTTCAAGTGTGAATTTTAATAATATATTACACTTTTAGGATTAATTTAAAGTGAACCGCATCAAAATCGAACGCAAATTAAGAATAGGATTATAAAAGTGCATTAATACATTGCAATTTCACTCAGTTTGGCGTCTCTTTAAAACTCCTATTTGTTTAGAAATTAATATACATGTTGAACTAATATGTATGCATGCACTGAATCTAAAATTTTCACATTTTGAATTAAATTTTTTTTTGTCCGATTAAAAAAAGAAAGTATATAAATTAGCATTTATGATTTTTCAAAAATACTTTATTTTCAAATGTTTTTAAATGTTTTAGGTTTAGTGTATAGAAGCATTAAATAGCTTCATTTTAATGAAAAAAACATGTTTCTAGTGACATTCTTAAAAAAATAATCTTTCAGACAGTGAACTCTAATATTTATTTTATCAGCTGTGGCATGCCTTCCTAATCATATGATTTAAAATCAGACAATATATGCATTAATAAAGCAGCAATACTTTCATATTAGCATTATGCAAATGTTGAAGTATAAAAATGTCCATTTAAAAATATGAAAATCCTGTTCCTTTATTCAAAATCAAAATCATAGCAAAATATATGTAATTTTCACCATTGAAAACTACACTTTACTAGATGCTACAAATTATTTTTTTATCGATAAAAATTTTTTAGAAAGCAAACGTGCTGGTACTCTATAAAGGAAGTTCCATAGAACGCTGTGTTTCTTTTTATTGCGAAAGTGGTACACGGTGCACTTAAGTTTTTTTTTTCAATATCATAAATTTTACATTTTAATAAAAGAAAATTTAAATCGAAAATAATATTTATTTCATGTCTTCTCTAGTCTCGGATTACGTGTTATCACAAGGAAACCTGATATTTTTACTTTACTTTTGTTCATTTAATTTTTTATTTGCGTATATGGTGCTTAAAAGCATTCAACTCATTTTTAGTTTAATGCTTAACTAAGCTGAAAAGAAAATACGTATTGTAATTATTAGGGAAGTAAAAGAGAAACTACTTTTTGTGATTAGTCTCAAATATTTCCCCTGGTTATTTTAACATACACAACTATTTCTTTTTTATACGCAGCTTTTTTCTACTTAGCTCTTTAATCTCAGATAATAGTGATAGTTAAACTTTCTTCCAACTAAAGTATCATAACAGGCAGGCGCATTGTATTACACTTTATATGTAATATTTAACAAGAAATTTATGTATAAGTCTTTATATGGTGGCAAGTGGTATGTACATTTCATTTTCTACGGAACTATTACGCATTTTTATACACTTCTGTACACTTATTTCGTACAGTCATACCGATTTTCGTAAAACCGGAAGTGACATCTCCAGAACCGGAAGTGAATATCCTTAGTGAACCCCATCCCCCAACATTCTATTCGGAATCCATATCAGTCAACATATAAGGTCTATTTATAACCAATCCTGAGAAATAGGCACTGTAAGAAAAATATTAATTTTTCTTATCGGATATGGCATCTCTAGAACGAAGTAGAAAATACTTAGTAAGAAACCTAATCCCACCCGAATTTGATGCTGAATACATATCACTCATCATATAAGTTCTATCTATAGTCGATTCTCAAAAAAAAGAACCCAGTGAAACCCAGCGTTAATCAATAATCCCAATTGCAAAAAAAAACAAGAAAGATCAATCATGCTTAAAGCATTGATTATGAAACACTTTCCAACTTCAATGCAATTTTATTTAAACAAGTCTAAAATGCAATACATTCCTCGGTAATATTTTGAAACTTATCACAATACTGCATTAATTTATTATATTTGAAAACTTAAACCTTCATCGTAAAAAATGAACTTCATTCAAATGACGGCATTGAAATATAAATTGCCTGGTTTAAACATCTCTAAAATGTTATACATTCCTCGGTAATAGTTTTAGAATTATCATAATACTACGATAATTTATTATATTTGAAAACTTCATCGAAAACAACTGAAATTAATTCAAATGACGTCATAGAAAAAATAACATGCCTGGAGCTCTCTATAAAAACAGGATTTCATTCATAACTTTCTCCCATTCATTTCATTCATCACAATACTATAATAATTTATTTTATTTAAACATTTTGTTTAAGACCATGGAGCTACAAAAAATTAAACTCTATGCTTGAAACTTCATCGAAAAAAATCGTCCTTCTCTTTATGAAATCAATTAATATTTCATTCATTTCAACCATGCAGACTCCATGGACTAAATTATTTTGTGTTAAAAAAATACAGGAATTCTAATACAACTCATTCTATATATTTTGCTGTTTACATTTTACATAGGTGAAAAATAGGCTTAGTTGTAGAAATAATCAAATTTAGGTGAGCATTTAAACTCAAATATATTGTCATTGCGTTGTTTCAGTATGTAGATGCACAGAATTTAAGCAAAAATAAAGTAGTTTTAGGACGGATACAACACTCAATATGAATTAAAAAGAACTTAAAAAAATCACAATTTTGAAACAAGATGGATGCCATATATCATTTTGAAGTGGGTCATGTGATCGTTTCATATCATGGTCACGTGATCGTTTCATATAAGAGGTGTAATTATTATTTTAATTTTTATTTAAAAAACTACTGAATATATTTCGCTGAATTTTTTTTTATATATTTTATGGAACAATTTGACTATTACCTAAAATTTTCGAAGCAATTTGTGAATTTTAAATCCGCTTAAAAAATATTTGAAAAATTAGGTCCCATAGGGCTCAATGTATTTCATTTTTTCGAACCGGGTTCAATCCAGAACTAATTGGGTGATATTATTCATTTATATTCCAATAGGTTCTACAGACCGTCTGAACAACATACTAAAATTTCATTTTGATTAAGTCATTTTTACGGCAGTTATCGTGCTAACGGGCAGACAGACAGACAGACAGACAGAATGAACAAAGTCATAAACACTTTTCAACTTTGTTGTAAAGTGTTAAAAATGAAAGCCAAGAACTAAATATTTAAAGGTTTTTTCTCATTGGAGGAGATGCTTGTTTTACTTTGCGGACATACTGTATTAAAATTGACGCTGGAAATGAAAGGTATATGCAATAATGCTGCTTCTTTTAATTTCTATAAAGGGAATGTTAGTAGATTCCCACAACATTAGAATGCAGTTATGCCATTCCTGTAGTTTCCGAATTGACGATGTTTGATTCTTAACCGTAGTATTCAGTTTATTTTGAGAACCGAAAGCATTAAGTCATTTCGTAATTCAACATGAGGATTGATTCAAAATTTGACCTTTTATCAAAGGAAATCTTCATCATCAAGCTGTTATCGTATCAACAATGGATGTTTAGAAATATATTCAATTTAAAGCCATATACAGGGCGATTAAAAAAAGATGGGCCAAACTTTACAAGGTGATAATACACACCAAACCAAGCATTTTTCTTCATAGTGTACCGGGTCGGAAATAAAACCTAAAGGTGTTACAGGGCACTTACTCGTTGGGAAGCGGCCGCTCCGCAATCTTAATAGTGTCATTCTGGTTGTTATTTTCTGGTTGAAGAATAAAACCACGTATGCAAATTTCACCTGGGGAAGAAGAAGAACCCTTATGCAATTCCTTACCTCTCGCCCCTATTTTGGGCGAGAGATAAGGGACTATCTGGTCGTCACTTTTCCGGACCGATGGATTGGGCGAGATGGTCCCATAGCTTGGCCCACACGATCACCCGATCTGTCATGGCTTGACTTCTTTTTTGTGGGGATATCTCAAGAGTCTGTCTATGACACTTCCCTTAAATCTGAAGAGGAACTCGTCACCAGAATTTCGGGGCCGCTGCTGCCGAAGTGCTCGACATGCCTGGTCTGTTCGAGAGTGTTCGCCAATCCCTCCATCGCCGCTGTGAAGCGTGCATTCAGGTTGGCGGACGCTCTTTTAAGCCTTTACTGTGATTATTGTTTATTAAATGCCATTTTAAAACTTCTAAGCCATTATTGTGTTTTCGCCTCACCTCATCGGTTTCACCATTAAACGCCTACTGGCGCCTTAACATTTTATTTCCAACCCGGTAAACTATGACGAAAAATGTTTGCTTTGATGTGTACTACCACCTCGTAAAGTTTGGGCCATCTTTTTTTAATCACCCTGTATATTTGCATGTTTAAGGGAAAAGTGTAATAAGTCAATGCATTTAATGTGAAAATCGCTTTTTCTAGTCAGGGGAGATGATTATTTTATTTCAGCGGTATTAAGATTGACACTGCAAATGATAAATAAATATAGTAATGGTCTGTCAAGCGCTAAAAATAGTGTTATTAGTTTTATCATGGTTCTGGAATGTACTTAAACTGTTGCTGTAGCTCCTTGATTGAATATGTTTGTCTACTCAATCCCCTTTGAGAACCGAAAGGGTGGAGCCTGATCTTGTCATTTTCGTAATTCGACAATAGAATTTTGCCATTCATCAAAGGGGATAATAACAATAGATTAAAAATAGAATAATAACGTCAATTTATTTACGTCTATATTTGCAAGATGGTGGAAAAATAGAATATGCAAATACATTTAATACGAAAATAACTTTCTCTGGACGGTAAATATGCTTATTTTATTTTACCGACGTATCGGTATTAAGATTGACACCGCAAATGATAGGTAAATATCGTAATGCTTCTTCTGTCAATCGCTAAAGAGAATGTTATTAGTTTCCCCACAACGCTGGAATGTACTTAAGCCGTTTCTGGAGTTTTAGGATTGAAGATGTTTGACTCGTAGTCGCCGCGGTACTCAATCATGTAGTCTCTTTTGAGAACGAAAAACGTCAAGCCTGATCTTGTCATTTCCGTAATTCAACAATAGGATTTTGCCATTTATCAAGGGGAATCTTTAACATCGAGCTGTCATCATACCAACAATAGATGTTAAAAAATAACTTCAATTTATATACGTCTGTATTTGCAAAATGTAGGGAAAAGCGGAATGTGCAAATGTATTTAATGTGAAAATAACTATTTATTACTGGTTTTTTCGTGTATGGAACACAACAGTCACAATATATATGGTTTCGACTGTCGATAGAAATGCATTCAGTCGATTATAATGTATATGTGATATTGCGCACATTTACAGAATTAGTTAATCTGAGCTTATTAACTTACTGTTTCGTGTTTTAACTTCATTGTTTTAACATAGAATTTAAGGCATTCTTTTATGTAGATTAGTAGCATTTTTGTGTAACCAACTTTTTTTTTTTCGATCTCAAAAAGCTAATTACTGAAGCTTTTGTTGGGGATAAACTTCTTAATGGGCTCATCCCTGTAATGTTTGTTCATTGTCTGATAGTTTGCGATCTGCTAATTTTGTGAAGTTTCTCTATACTTCTGGTTTTGGTTTTGTCACAATATTTATTGTATTTCCCTCTTTAAAAGTGTTCGACCATTGAGACGTAACATTAAACTATGCTAACTAATCTTAATGTTATTTAAATTCAACCATTCTTTTGTGCAAATTATCTCGCATAAATCCTTGGTTGTTCTATTTTGAATATTTACGCAGACATCTTTATATGTTTTCGTATTATTTCCCACAGGTGTTTGAAATAAGTTGTTTAATGCCGAATTATATTGTTCAATAACGTAATATAAATCTGTTTAGCCATCAGTATTGTTTATTATATGCAAGGTGTCATGGTTTAGAACTATTAGGCATCGCATATTTTTATGCAAATGTGTAGAAACCCCTATGGCATTACATGATAAGGCAACTTGTAATAAGTAAAGCGACATTAATTTTAATAAATATTTATTAGTCTAGCTGCAATGTATATGAAAACAATGTATATAACATTATAAGCCATTTTATGGCAATAAAAGAGATTTAGCAAAATTATCTTTTAATTAAAATATACGCTAAAAGTAGACAAGAGAAATGTAAATAGATTTGATACGATTATTCATATAATGTAATTTGATAATAATATAGAACTCCTGGTTCAGGTCTAAATAAAATATAAAAGATTAAATATATGTTAAATCCAAATTGTGAATAAATATATATCATTGATTAGCTTTATATATCTGTAGATGTTTAAATATTCAAAGGTGAGATTGTTTGAATTGCATTAACTACTATTTGAATGTATATTGATACCATAACTATGCATAAAATATGATAAATGCTTTGAAAAAGCATTGAAATAGTATTAAACACAATGCATATTTACGATACAAATTTATGCAATTCTATTTGCTTATTATATTAACATAGTAGTGATATCTACACATTATTAATTGTGGTAATAAGTACGTTAGCAATTATCAAATTATGATGGGAGATATCAGTTGTGATTGTGATGATCTATCTATATATGCAACTAAAAAATGTACCCTGCTTTGCCCGAAATGTAAGATTCAAACCTCTAATAAAAACTACACCGGAACTCAAGCGAATTCGCGAAAACCAAAGAACGTTTTTACATCCCAGGCAATGGTGAGTACGTTTTCTAGTCTATTAATAATAAAGAATCGAACCGTATTGTTTTTAATAACATGCGGTCAACATATAATTTCCAGAACTGCGTGTCTCCAAAGCTTTTGCATTCCGGTGCAATACGCATGTGCTCTATATGCACTTACCTGATGAAGAAGAGAAATTTCGACCTCGGTAGGAGGAAGGAATACCTGTTTTATCACGGGTCCCATATGCTGTTAGAATTGTTTTGAAAATTCTTTAGGTTTTCCATAAAAATTCATAATTGATAAACTGAATACAGCAGAAACATGATTTTTGTTTGGGGCAGTATGTAATATTCAAAGAAACATCTGGTAAATTATGAAGACTGGATTGTCAGTCAATTGTTTTATATCGCAAAATCGGGTATGTTTTTAAGACATGAAAAGTATATATTTCTTTTTTAAATTCTCTCAAATTTGTCTATTGATAGTACGGATTACGTTTCAAATTTGTTTGAAAAAGAAATCTCCAATATTTAAGATAGAAAGTTAAGATAGAAATTCTGCGTTAGTATTTTTGATTGCTAAAGAACCTATTTGTACGAAGATCGCGCAGAATGGCGTTTTGACATTTAACGATTATAAAACTAACTAAAATTTTTAAAATTATCACCATGGTGCACCTCCCCGTGTCCTGAAGTACCGTGCACCAAGTTTTATGGCCGTACTCCGCTTAAATTTTCCTCTACAGACGAACAGACAGACATTTTCCTTTATTATTATAGATGATCTCAATTGTAGTATGAATGAGTCAGCATGTGAAATTTCATTATGTAAAATATGTGTAATCGAGAATTTAATTTTTTTATTACCAGTAAATAAAATGTTATACTTGTTGCCGCTTGTCGTTTAATTGAATGAAACAATATATAGAGAAAATTGGTTATATATGGTATAATTAGATATGAGATCAACCACTCGACCACGCCTTGACTACATAAAATATTGGTGTATCACTTTTTATGATTGCTATAATTTGTAGGAATTGGAGACATAAATGCAGCTGCACTACAGGTAGATCATTTTGTGATATTTTGAGTCTTTTAAATTTTTTGTAGGGGCTTGTCATTGTTTTTAGATAGTGCTATATATTTTTCTTTTCATTTGTTTGTACAGCAATTTCTTATATTTTTTAATCGTATTTATTTGATTCTGACAAATTGATTAGCAGTTACAAAAAAAGTAAAATTTCTTAATGTAGAAGGTCGGCCGAAAATCATATAGACTAAAGTTGTATAGTATAGAGGCTGCTTTATTAATTATATTGCCATCCTCCCCTAGGGCTGTTGTAATTTTCTCTCTTCCAAAATTCTTGAAACATACGCCAAAAACATACGTCTGTTTTGCTGCGAGTTGTGATCCCTAAGTATGACAATATTTTTATATTATAGTAATCTGTCGAATAAACAATATCTACAGCCATTTCATTGTGGTTGGATACACATGATCGCTTTATTGTAACTATTCCCAAAAATTATCTTCTAGTTACAATTATAAAAAGCTTTTTGATCCCTGAATTAAATGCTTTTACTCCTTTGAACACGAAATATTTCAGTAAGACTCCACATCGAACTATTTATCATTTTTATACTTTCCATCTTAACTTTTACATTAACGAAAGTATTTCATACCAACAGTCTGAAGCATTCAATCAAAAGAGTGTTATTTTTCACCATGTTTATGCCCTGAGAAATTCTGAGCCCATACGTTGCAACTTTGCAGAAACATTTTTATCGATTCCATGTTGCAATTCGTATGAAAACCCATTTTTTGAATTCATACAACAAATGAGGTACCATGTCCTACCAAAAGAGCACTTCCCATTCCTCATAAGTAATAGGATTCTTCGGTTTTTGCAGTTTCATCTAGAATGTAAAAAATGCATTTTCGAGTGCCGTGAATAAAGAACCCTTTCGCTTTGATATATTATGATATTTTCTGCAATCAGTGAAAAGTATTTACTATTCTTAAGAAGGGCAAATCCCAAGAATACTTCTTTGAACAAATTGATTGTAAAAAGAAAAGCGTCAGATCTGAAAAACAACGCCGTTTTCTTTGCACTTTAGTTGAAGATAAACTTAAAAGCAGTCGTTTGGAATTCTTTAAAGCGGTTTTCAAACGCTGCTTTGTGAAAAAGTACGAGAAATCAGTTTGAAACTAAATCTATCTCTTCGATCTCAAAACTTTTATTTGTTCTTTAGGCTCCTACAATGGTTGTTCTTTGTACTCGATCATTTAATCTACGAATCACATTTCAATCATCTATAGTCGTTTTGTTGCGTTTATGAAATAGGTTTCTTTTCATTTTCGCATGACTTATTTTTTATTTCATGCGAATATATGGATAAAATATATGGTCTATATTTGATGCGAATATATGGTCCGTTTCGAGTCTTATTTACGTATTTTCTGTTTTAGTTCACGAATAATATCTTGGCATACGTATAAATAAGAGCTGGAACGCGAAATCACCAACTTGGCAGTGCCAGGGTTTGATCCTACTGTTGTGATACAACCATTCAAAAGACTTAATTAAAGAATAATAAAATCAATTGAACGATCATATCCCAACACCTGATTGGGTCGGACACTCACATACAATTAAAAGGGAAATTAATTATTAATATTTAATGTAATGGGACCGTATAGTGGGGAATAAATTTTAGAATATAAAGCAATGCGTTGTGTAATTAAAATTTTAACCATACTTGTATGTGAGCGCCTTAAAATTACTTACTTGTAATTAATGAATAGTGTAAGGTGTCACATAATTAATGCTGAAAACACTTCAGCAAGCGGATGAATAAAATCACACATATTCATCATGGTAATGACCACAATCTAAAGTCCTTTTTCACTATACTCAACTTCAATATCTCATGAGATTGGATTGAGGACTGAACCGACAAGTAATAGCTGATCACCAGAACCGACGAAATAATAGCTGATCACAATTCCAAATGCAAAGTGTAACACAGCACAAAGAAATACCAATATGCATTTTTTGTTGTATAATAAGTTTCACTGCATATAAATAAAGAAATGACTAATATTTCAATCATCATGATGACTTGTTAACTTATTTTCATATTGTTGAGGACTAGACTTTTAGAATAATTGACTAAAAGCATGTGCAGGATATTAATTATAATTATGTCAAATTAATGTGCGACATAACAATCCCAATAAAGGTTTCTAAAACCATAAATGCACAGTAACATACATAACGTTCCTTGCGTAAGACCAGAATTTCATAGTAATTGGCAAATAGATGTAATCCACAGTAATTGTCCATAGAGGCAAAATGCTGCTGTCAAACTGGGAAATAAATAAATATTCTTTAACTTGACTCAATTTATTTTTTTATGAAAGAGTAATCTATATGAGGTACTTGTACAAAATTCATTTTTGCTATTACAGACTCCTGTATCTACACTTTGTAAAAATATTCATTCCACAATCAATAAATCCAAGAAATTCAAAAGATGATTCACAAACAGAAAAACACAAGACAAATATGTTGATTTTTTTTTCCGTAAGTAAATTAATTTCATTTTTAGCACTTGCACTTAAAACTAATATAAAAACAAAATGGTGAGTGCACGAGGCACCCCCCTTAAAGGGGAGACCTCACCTATATCACCTTTACACGCAGTATTTTTTTTTTTGAGAAGAGAGCGAGTCAGCACAAATCTCACAGAGGAAGAAATTCCCGCCTAACTTGGCACGCTGTGATTGGCTGAAGCCACACAGACCGTTGCCATGCCAGATAAACCAAACTCCTTCTCAACCAGGGAGATTAAAAGGAGACAGAAGAAAACAAGTTTCCATATCTCGCGTGAAACGAGATCTACCAATTGTCGAAGAAGGATGTCATTTTACCGCAGTATGAAAGTGGATGTCATACACCATACATAAGAATATGAATACTGCAGCACAATATAATTAAAATTAATAAAAGAGACAATTGGTCTATTAATGAAAATATAAAATAAAAGCAATTTTGAATAGAATAATTTGGAATAATAAATTAAGTAAAATAAAATATTTAATGATTTATAAAAAAAATGTTAATTTAGAATAATAAAATAAAGTGTTGTGACGTGTCACAACATTACAACTCCTCACTAAAAAAAAAAGAGAAAAAAAAAGAATTTAACCTTACAGTAAAACAATTCTAATAATTTCATAAAAAAAAGTCAAAATCTGACAAATGCCTGATACATACATACATAAAAATTCTTTCTCAATATCAAATACAATGTTGCATACATTTGAATGATTAAAATAATAATAAAAGCATTAAAATGAGTATGAATACTTTTGTAAACAATCTGTGATGAATACAATAACAAAGTGTATGTAAATGACTACACAATACAATCAAAACCATTCTGAGACAAGTATGATATTAAAATGTAATTAATTGAGTACAATCAATAATGTATATAGATAAGTATGAATAAGTATGTAAAGAAATTTTTTTTTTGTTTTCAATATGAGTGCATATAAAAAAAAATTTGAGCTGTGTACAGTTGCAAGTGTATAAAACAAAAAAAAATTTCCCATTGAATTTTGCCACATAAAAGAATTAAATACCACCATTAAAGTAAAAAAATTGCCATCACTATAAATAAAATTATTAACTACCACAAAAAAAATCCTAATAATTTTTTTTAAATTTCAATCAAAAACAAATAAAATTTTGAATAAGGATGAAGAATGAACTCCATAAAAATTTTAACTTCAATGAACTACAATAAATTTGACTTAAATGAACTATAATCCAAAATTTGGACAAATCGTAAAACAAGAATCACAAATGAACTTAATAAATCCAGTAGAATATAAAAAAAAAAATTTCAAATTCTAAGTTTCTGAGAATAATTAACAATATTTGAACCATAAAAATCAGACCATAAGTCAACCACAACATTGAATGCAAAATGCAAAAAATAATGTCCTTAATAATATAAAAATGAAATTCAAAAATTCAATACAAAGTTTAAAATAAACCAAAATCTTCCAATGAAGTTCAAGTAAGAATAAATGAATTAAAAGAAAAATAAACAATTACTGTCAATTAACTAAAATTTCCAAATACTCGATTCATAAAAAAAAATTTCAAAACTGAACTGTTTTACCAAAACAAAATAATAAAATTCTCAATTGAAATGAAAGATATCAATGTAAAGAATCCTATTTATCAATGAATTAATTATAAATAAAATAAAATCCTATCAATAAAATGAAATTTTATCAATAAAATGAAATTCCATGAGTCAATGAATTATATTAATAACTTAAATATCTCAATAAAATGAAATTTTAAGAAAATGTTACCAAAATTCAGACTTCCTCAACAGAAATCAATGAAAACCCGAGACACTTCTACGGCTGTACTGCTTGATCAGGGCAGAAAAGACCAAAGAAACTGTTCCCTCTATAGTTGAAAACAGACTATCTCAATTCTCCATCAACCAATCAAGAAAACTAAGACTGACAACATATTCTGTGCCAAAATTCCAACACTTGAATCCTCGAGCAAAATGTTGCTGAAACTATAATAAATTTAAAAACAGAATTAGTACAATCAAATTTTAACCTCAGAAACCTGAAAATAAACCATTAGAAAAATAAACAAACCATTAATAAATTTGAATCATAAAATGAAAATATTCAACAATGTAAAATGAATTTCAAACAAAAATGAATTTAAAAATTTTAAAATCAAAAGTTACACATTCACATATTCGAATAAAATTGCAGGTAGAGAATAAAGATTATGTGATTAATTACAAAAAGATTATGTCTTATGAGGAATAAAGACAATAATTCAAAATTTGCAATTAAAGACTGAAGAAAGAATGAAATAAATAGCTGAGATGTATCAATTATCTGATAAAAAAAAACTTAACGGAGATGCTATCAAGATTTTCAATCAGAAATATAAATACTGAAATATTGAGAACGGGTCAGAGCTATAAATGAGCCCTAGCAAAAATTTGATGATATGGATGAATCATCAAATGCAATTAAAAAAAGATAGAGTCGGAAGATACCCACATATGTTCAAGAAAAACCAGACATTACAATACAATTGAATAAAATTACCAATTTGAAATTTAAAAATTTTCTTTCAAAATGCAATAAATAACCAAAATAAATATAAGAAGTTCAGAGCTTAATGCTAAATTTTCTGAAAAATGCTTATAAAAGAAAAATTTCAATCAGAAGTTTGAATAATCTATAAAAAAATTCATAAAGTAAATTATATTAAATTAACAAAATTCTAAAGTTCATCATAAAAAAATACTTATTTTCTATTTTACACAAATCCTAACTCAATTCTTCATAATATAAAAAAAAAAAACAATTGCTTAAAGCAATATTAAAATTTTAATTTATCAAAATAATTTGTTTCGGTGGTAAGTTTTAAAATTAATGCAAGGAAAAATATAAAAATAAACATAATCAAAACCTTTTCTCATATTAATCTAATTCGAGTTCTGCCAATTTAAACAACAAACACATAAATAATACAATTTTCAATCAACTTTGTCCCATTTAACTAAATATTTTGAAGTTTTATGAACTTCAATACTAAATACACAATAACACAATTAGGAGTCTATGCTCCATGGGATTATTAGGCCATTATCAATTCATACATATATATATATTCTAAAAAATCATTTTTTTAAATGTCACTGTTTGACATACAGACCTAATTATTTAAATAAACATGAATCATATAAATAAGCACTCGATTTAATAGAATATTCCTTGCCAGAAAATTTACTTTTAATTTACATAAATTTTAAATTAAACAAAAAAAATCTGCGACAAACTGCAACTGTACCTATCCAAAATGTTACTCAGAATTTTTAAATTATGCAAATAAAATCAATAAAAGTTTACAAAATAAATATTTTGAAACATTGAATTTTATCTTATTTTATAAAAAACACCAAACAATATCAACAGCTTTTGACCTAAATTTTTGTAAACAATATTTAGATTAATTATTTTAAATTAATATTTTAAATTAACTGAGATTAATTTTTTTTTTTAGAATAACTTTTAATACTGTTTGTTTTAAGCATTAACATTGATTGCTACACTTTTAATTTAGCCAATTAAAATTAATTTTAGATTACCTTTTTTTTAAATAAAGAACACATAATAATAATACAAATAAATACAAAATACAATACAAATGTCATATCTAGAGTAATTAATAATGCAAAAAGAATATCAGTTATGATTTATAAACTGACAAAACATAAACACTTGTGATGACTTAATTATCAAATAAATTATTTGTTTATTGCATAAACATTTCCTGATTGGAAGTGAATTGCAACAAGAGCAAAAAAAAGCACTAGCTATTGTTTCAAGTGAAAATTTTCATGAATGAGAAGAATTTCAAAACAAAAGCCGCTCAGAATATTTGAAGTAAAAAAAAATCACATACAATGCAAAATTTGTAGCAAAAATGAATGATTTTACTACTTTTGCTAAAATTACACAAAATGAAATATGAATGATTTTAAATCAGCAAAGGTGGCCCATTGTCTTGCCTATTCATGTATGCGAAAGACCTGACAAGAAACACCAGCTACTGAATTTATTACAATATATAAAAAATCACATGTCTTGTAGTAAATAATATTACTACTATTTAAATTAAAAACACATAAATAAAAACAATTAAACACTTTTACTTAATTTATACCTATTTTATTTTTATATTTAATAGTTAATTAGTATTTAAAATTTTCTATTGTTATTGCTGAAAAAAAAATTTTTTTTTTTTTAGCAAATTTTATTATTTAAGTTTATCCTGCTCAAGATATTCAAAAATAGACCAAAATGTGGAGAGATCTCAAATCTCCACAAAAAAACAAAAAAAAAGAGAGCAATTTTCTTCAAAATTGAGCAAATTAAATTTCGAAACAATTTACCAATGAATACCAGCTTCAAAGATAAATAAAAAATATATATACTGTTTGAAATTCAAATATCTAAAGATATAAAGTTTATCAAAATAAAATTTTCGTTACCAATCTTAACCCTTTGTAAAATAAAACAGTGTGATTTTATCCACAAAAAATCAAGGATGACATTAAAAAAAATTTGATTTGTTAAAGGTATAAGATTAATTTAAAAAAAATTGAATACATAAAAACTTCATTTTCAATATTATTAAAACATACAATATCATTCAAAAGTTATTGGTGCTTAAAACAATAAAATATCAATTGTCAATTTTTGTAAACTCAGAATTATGCACCATTCAAAATATTTTTAGTTAAATTCAATTCCAATTAAATCAAAAACAAAAATTTTCATTATAATTAATTTTTTTGAATTTAATCCAATATATTCACAATTTAAAATTTTGAATTTGACGGTAAGAAAACATATTTTTTATCCAAAATATAATTATTAAAGAAATAGTGCCTCTACATATAATTATAAAAACACACGGCACCAAAAATAATATAACCAGAAGGAATGGTCACGCACCAGAAATATAATAACCAGATGTTGTGATACAACCATTCAAAAGACTTAATTAAAGAATAATAAAATCAATTGAACGATCATATCCCAACACCTGATTGGGTCGGACACTCACATACAATTAAAAGGGAAATTAATTATTAATATTTAATGTAATGGGACCGTATAGTGGGGAATAAATTTTAGAATATAAAGCAATGCGTTGTGTAATTAAAATTTTAACCATACTTGTATGTGAGCGCCTTAAAATTACTTACTTGTAATTAATGAATAGTGTAAGGTGTCACATAATTAATGCTGAAAACACTTCAGCAAGCGGATGAATAAAATCACACATATTCATCATGGTAATGACCACAATCTAAAGTCCTTTTTCACTATACTCAACTTCAATATCTCATGAGATTGGATTGAGGACTGAACCGACAAGTAATAGCTGATCACCAGAACCGACGAAATAATAGCTGATCACAATTCCAAATGCAAAGTGTAACACAGCACAAAGAAATACCAATATGCATTTTTTGTTGTATAATAAGTTTCACTGCATATAAATAAAGAAATGACTAATATTTCAATCATCATGATGACTTGTTAACTTATTTTCATATTGTTGAGGACTAGACTTTTAGAATAATTGACTAAAAGCATGTGCAGGATATTAATTATAATTATGTCAAATTAATGTGCGACATAACAATCCCAATAAAGGTTTCTAAAACCATAAATGCACAGTAACATACATAACGTTCCTTGCGTAAGACCAGAATTGCATAGTAATTGGCAAATAGATGTAATCCACAGTAATTGTCCATAGAGGCAAAATGCTGCTGTCAAACTGGGAAATAAATAAATATTCTTTAACTTGACTCAATTTATTTTTTTATGAAAGAGTAATCTATATGAGGTACTTGTACAAAATTCATTTTTGCTATTACAGACTCCTGTATCTACACTTTGTAAAAATATTCATTCCACAATCAATAAATCCAAGAAATTCAAAAGATGATTCACAAACAGAAAAACACAAGACAAATATGTTGATTTTTTTTTCCGTAAGTAAATTAATTTCATTTTTAGCACTTGCACTTAAAACTAATATAAAAACAAAATGGTGAGTGCACGAGGCACCCCCCTTAAAGGGGAGACCTCACCTATATCACCTTTACACGCAGTATTTTTTTTTTGAGAAGAGAGCGAGTCAGCACAAATCTCACAGAGGAAGAAATTCCCGCCTAACTTGGCACGCTGTGATTGGCTGAAGCCACACAGACCGTTGCCATGCCAGATAAACCAAACTCCTTCTCAACCAGGGAGATTAAAAGGAGACAGAAGAAAACAAGTTTCCATATCTCGCGTGAAACGAGATCTACCAATTGTCGAAGAAGGATGTCATTTTACCGCAGTATGAAAGTGGATGTCATACACCATACATAAGAATATGAATACTGCAGCACAATATAATTAAAATTAATAAAAGAGACAATTGGTCTATTAATGAAAATATAAAATAAAAGCAATTTTGAATAGAATAATTTGGAATAATAAATTAAGTAAAATAAAATATTTAATGATTTATAAAAAAAATGTTAATTTAGAATAATAAAATAAAGTGTTGTGACGTGTCACAACACCTACAACCAAAGCGTGGTGAACCAGCATAGCATCATAGCGTTGAACTAAAGATGTCTCCAGTTTAATGTATTTAATACTTCTTTACGAGCATTCGCTACAGTACTCCCATTCGTAGTGAGTTAACGATTACCGTTATTGTTAGATTTTGAAATCTTAATAATCTGATCTTGAAAACAACGCCGTTTTCTTTGCACTTTAGTTGAAGATAAATTCAAAAGCAGTCTTTTGGAATTCTTTAAAGTGGATCTCCAACACCGCCTTGTGGGATAAGTACATTCGGTTTGAAACTAAATCCATCTCCTCGATCTCAAAACTCTTACTTGTTCTTTAGGCTTCTACAAATTTTGATCTTTGTACTCGACCATTTAATCTACGAATCGCATTTTGATCATCTGTAGACTTTTTTGTTGGGTTTATGAAATTTGTTTCTTTTCGTTTCAGCATGTCTTACATTTTTTTGATACGAATAAGTATATTCGAATAAGTTTGCTTGTTTCAGGTATTGTCTTCGTATTTTCTGTTTTACCTGAGGAATAATGTCTTGAAATATAAATATACTTTTAGCGAGAACGAGAAACCAACAACTTTGCAACTCTGCGGTTTAATCCCGGGGCAGAGTTTGATCAGAAAGCTGAATAATAGAAAATAGTAGAGCGAAGGTTATTTTGTGCTTAGTAGTGAGATCCAAAACCGCCAATATAGTGAGATCCCGAAATCACCAACTTGGTTGTGCTGGAGTTGCAGTGTTGTAGCAAAGCGTTATGTAGTCCAGTATCATAGCTCTGAGCTAAAGTCGTCAGCTCAAGATATTTAAAACTGCCTTATGACCGTTTGCTACACATTTGTAGACAGAATTAATGTAATATGGAGTTTGTGGTGAATTCGTTAAATTCATCAGTATGCTTAAGAGGTTAAAACGTTTTACTTTTATGCATGCAAATTTGCAATATCCAATCAAATTTAATCTGCAGATCTGGTGTTTTAAAATTTTAAAACCGCTGCTGGCAGTGGAAAGTTAGGTATTCAATAATTTTTCTTGCAACATTAAAATTGATATTTTATCCGTCTGTTAAGAAGTAATAATACTCGTATATAAATATTCAGATGATTTTGTGCAATTGGGGATGGTAAAAAGACTCTAAATTGGCGAATCTTCAGTAGAGAAATTCAGTTGGCTGATTTAAGCACGGAAAGTTACCAATGTCGTTACTCTCCTGTTCCGCTTTGCCAGAAAAGTAGATATCAGTCTATTCAGGATGTTGTAACCCTGGAGGTACCTTGTTGTACCTTGCTATTTTTCAATATCGTTTACTAAAGACGTTGAGCCAACTGGATTCTGTCCCCCATCACATAGAATCACCCAATGGTTCATGAACTATCCTCTCTAAACAGATGAAATGCAATATTATAATTGATACATGTTTCAGAAAAAAATTGACCATCTTCATCCTGTTTTCACAGCCAGCAGTATTCTCTGTACTGTCAATTATCACAGAGCTGAAGCTCGAATTTGATGTTGTGACCTTTCATACAAATTTAAGCATTTCGTAACGTTTTACAATCCGAATTTTAAGAATTTGCCCAATACTCTTAGTGGCCTTAATTTTGTCACAAGTTTATATTCTTCGAACTAGTAAACTGCATGAAATTAATTCGAACATATTTAACTGTATACTACTTTCTAGTACTTCCTGGGAGAAAGCATACATAAGAAAATTAAGTTACTATAATTGTTTTGAGGCCGTTATAAAACTTCTTCCTGAGACCAGGAGCAGTGCGCTAACATATTACTGCGAGGTAGCAGGCAAATAAATGATCAATTAGAATTTGAACTTCCAAAGCGAGAATTCACTAGCGGGTGAAATCAGCCATTGAAATCGAAACCCAACAATAAACATATCAACTCAGGCCGATGAAGGGAATTCCGCCATCGCATATGAAGGCAGAAACAGAAAGAAAGACAACGGGACTGAGACAGCATTTATATGAGATTTTAAATAATACTGAGAGGAAAAATAAAACCGTTGAATTTTTTTGTAAAAATGAGAGAATTGTGTGAAATTAGAGGAAGAAAGAAATAGACGGATCTTAGCAAAGGAAGAAAGATAGCAAAGTATCGAAAATAGCAGCTAAATAGTGGTAAAATATGATAAAAGCATAAGATGCGTGAAAACTAAGATAACCATATGCAATAACCATGGTAGTGTGTGGACAATAAAATGGGGAAAACAAGTTGTTTCTGGGGTTAAATGATTTAACTTCAACAACAAAAAACAATACTGTTAAAATACCAATTAATAAAAATGAAATTAAACTAACAACAAAAATTAAGAAAATAATGAAAATTAAGATAGTGCAACAGGCTTTGGAGCGCTGCATTAGCTACTTTATTAATACTATTCAAATAATATACTTGAAAACAGCTTTAAAAGTAACAATGGATGATATTGGAAATAAGTTTGGTCGTTTGGAATGTATAGAAGCGCAAGTTTGATCCTCTGCTGAGACTATTCACAAAATCCATGGGATAATAAAAATAAAATACGATGACATTAAATACGATGGACAGATTAAATACGATGGACAGATTAAATACGATGCAGCTTCCCTTGAAAGTCTTATATGAAAAGTTTTTAATCCTGATACTTGATATTGGAATTTCGAATTTAGAAACGTTATGGTAAGTTTTAACATGTATCTTGTATTTCATCAAAGCTAGCATTGGTATTCCTTTAATCTAGAAATAAGGAAAAATGTGTAGGTATTATTTTTCACCATAGAAGTTTCGTGGAAATACTCTCTCGAAACGCTTCGTAACGAAATATCGCGAGAAACTTGCGCTTAACAAGAATATTGTGCTTAGTAGAAAACCTGTAAAACTTTTACTTTGCTTGTAGAGTTTATTGAATTGATAAACTGCTAAAAGCTGCTAAATCCGAAATAAAAACAAGATTTTCTTTCTGCAAATAAGGTTATTCAGGAAGTTGCTGGATAACTTTATTTTGCAGAAAGAAAATATCGTTTTGTTCAGTGTCTCTTCAATTAATTCAAAAGTGTCCACCTTTCGCGTTTAGACCGAAATTGGTTCCCTCGTTAATCCAGAAATAACGAGAAATTTATATCACTTGAGCTGTAGTTTTTTTCAATACCTAAATACGCTGCATTAAATCACGTTATAAAACTGAAAAGGAAGACTGCGAGAAACTAGTGTTTGGCAGGAAATTGAGTGAAATCTGTAAAATAGTTTTCTTTGCTTGGAAAGTTTATTGACATGATAAACTTCTAAAAGGAGTTTCGAAAAGCTGCATAAGGATGAATAAACTTGTTTACAGAATATCATTCCGTTTTATTCCCTCTATCTTTCATCTGCTAATTTAAAAGGGATTTCCGGACCACATTCTGTATTTAATGAAATCCCTGTCTGTTTGTTCATTATTGATTTTTCAATTGCACCTAATTTTAACGCATTTGAGGATCTTCCAAATGCGATAATAAGTCTACTAATTATTTTGATTTCCAAATACGTCAGTCATCTATACTTCAGACAAATTATTCTGTAGTTTATCATTTAAATATTAGTAATATCTTTGATTTGATTCCGTCCGGCTTTGATTTGCTTCTTCGTAATTCGACTTTCATTAGCGGTAAGTTTCACGTATGCTATATTAAATTATAACTTTAAAATTAGGAAATATGACAGTTGTTAAAGAATCTTGCTGCCTCAACCGGGAATCGAACCCTGGACCTCCGAACTGGTCAGCCGACGCTCTACAGTTGGGCTACTGGGACGATATTGCAGCTATTATCTTTGAAGTGGACTCTGCGCACTTCATCGCCAGTCACAATTTTAAGAACAAAATTAGAAACCCTGGATGTAAAAATAAAGTATGCTAAATGTTAAATAATTCTCAAGGAAATATTGAGAGTTATACTTCAAGTAACTCTGAGGGCTATGTAAAGTTGATTGGTTGGTTGGTATTGTGTCCATGACTCTACATGGAAGGAAGTTTTGCCATTGCCTCACGTTATTTGAAGTGTCTATATTTACCCTATAATGTCTGTATTTACTCTATTATTTCAAATATATTTATCAGGACCCATCTGTTTTGTATTGTGTCAGTATACAATTAATCTTCATAGCACGTTTTATTATTTAAACGGTTATTTAGTAATCCACCCGTTTCTGGAAAATTAAACTTTTAGGCACCCATCGTATAAATATTCCTGTAGGATGAAAAATGTTATTACATAATAAAAGAAGATGTTTGTATTTTTGCGCGTCGTTGTCTGCAGCAGAAAATCGAAGCGTTGAAATTTGTTACAGAGGTACTTCACGTCCCCTTAATGTGCACATTTCGGGCGCGGCAGCCCGGTGGTTTGCGCGCTGGATTTGCACGCTGCCACAACTGCCGCCGTGTTCATGCGGAGTACGATCACGTTAAACATGTGGGTCCGTATGTCCTTCCGAGAGGTTGGTGGTAGGGGAAAGAGGGTACGGTCCCTGTGGATGCCTCCCCCACTGGGTTTCGGTCTAAATTGGGTGGCACTTCCCGGCCATCCAAACGGTTACCTTACACCTTTCTGGTAGGTCGGACGGTCTGGGTCTCAACGTCCCCTTAATGTGCACCTCGTCGAGATTTTTTTTAAAATTCGAATTAGTTTAAAAATTAAGAAAATCAACATGTCCCTCCATTTTGTAAAATTAAATATTTTCTTTCTTTTTCGACATAGATTCGAGAGCAGCTGTTTTGATTAAATCGCAGACGTTTCGTCTCGCTGATTGCAAAGTAAGTGCATCCAATTTGTGGGTTTTCTAACTTTGCGAATTTAAGATTTCGCCCTAATTCCTTTTCATTTAGTATGATAATATCATTAGGAGTATTGTACTAAAGTCTGACTTAAATTGGATGAAAATTCACTGAGATAGCAATTATTTTTTTTAATTTTGCTTCGGGGGTAAAGGAACTTTTTGCGACTT
Organism: Amaurobius ferox; assembly: GCA_951213105.1. Taxonomy (NCBI): domain Eukaryota; kingdom Metazoa; phylum Arthropoda; class Arachnida; order Araneae; family Amaurobiidae; genus Amaurobius; species Amaurobius ferox. The sequence continues at coordinate 80,779,663 of OX578141.1, forward strand.
CAACTATTTTAATTGCGTCGATCATTTAAACGATCGGTGATCGAGCGCATATTGAGGACTCATCACAGGAGCTTATTTAATGCGTAATACTCCCGTGTTGTACAATTGACATGGTTACAGGGAGAAGACGGAGCGCGGGAATGATTTTTGTTCAAAACAGACTATTTGAAAATTATGTGATGTTATCTGTATATGTATTATTTAAGTAGCGGGTGCTTATTTAGGACCCGGGTAACACTGAATAATTTGTTCTAGTGCCCAATAAAGAATGTATGTTATGGTAGATGCTTGCAGCTCTTGGACTGGATTGGATTAATTTGGCGTTATACTGTTATACATTTATATAAAATTCAGTTATCATGATTCAAGTTTACAATGCAAAATATTCTGAGAAATTATGAAGATATCTGTCCATGGATGTTAGTATCTGCAACGGGAGTGTCGTCCACATTTTTGGGGACGCCCCTTATAGGCGGGTTTTGTGTTTTACGAATTCATTTTATTGGCTATCAAATGTCTAGTTTACAATATAGTATATTCTGGGAAATTACGAATCTACTCTATTAAAAGACATCTACTCTATTAAAAGCCCAAAAGAGCAGCTACGCCCCCCATCTAGCGGCATTCGTGTACCTACAACTTTCGAAGACTCTACTTAGACCTAACATCTTGCGTTTTTTTTTTTTTTTTTTTTTTTTTTTTTTTTTTTTTTTTAATGTAGCTAAAGATGCGGCAATATGCAGGACAAAAATTGAATTAGAAAATTTTAATAGATTTTTAAATATTTTTGCAAAATCTCTAAATTCATGATAAAACAAGGGGTACGTAAAACACTATCTTATTTTTCAAAAATGAAGTTAAGAATACAATTTTGTTTTCTTGAACAGGAGACTGATAAGTTTCCGGAAGCCTCTAGAAGCCCGAATTCCCCCAGAATCGATAGTCTTTTTTTTACACAGATTTTTAAAAATAAGTATTTCAAATGAAAGAATTTTCCGTGTTTGTCAATTTAAAATTTCTCCAAGCATGCACTTTTCGAGGTAAGATTTTTAAAAAAATGTCCCCGTTACATGTTATTCCGTAGCTCTGAAAAATCCAATTTATTTATTTGGTCATTTTTTCAATTAAATTAAGAAGTTCATAATTTAGATTCCGCACAAAAAATAATGATGTGTAGTCCGTGACACCGTAATGCTTGAAGGTAATTTAAGCAAACTGTGGTAATGTGTGTATATTGATATAGTGTTTTGTGGATGTACTTTCCCTTAAAATATTCACTTTTAAATATATATAATAATTTGATAAATGAAGCCTAATGTGTTTCTTTTTCTAACGTGATTTTATCTAATCTATTTCTCAGCTATATTAATATGTTGTCGTACTTTAACTTTCCTAAGTCTTAAAGAATCATATCAGTAATTCGAATTTTGAATTTGGACTTATCAAAGGAAGATAAAATATTTTGGGGATATCAAAGGAAGGCAAGTAATTTGGCATGAAATAGTTTAATAAATAAATTTGATTAAATATTTATATTTTGCTAACAGTTTTCAAGTCTGAAGGAATACCAGAAATTCTAATGTTAAATTTTGTAAGTATCAAAGTGTTTCGTACAAAAATCAAAGTTTTTCTTACAAATATTTGCAGAATCAAAATTTGTTATACTATCCTTTTCGTTATTCAAATTAGTTGTAAAATTGATCTTGGAAAATGTACTGTACCTTGGTAATTTTAGTTTCCAGTTTTATATGAAAACGGTTTGCGACGATAAAATGTCTCTCTGTTTAATCACATAAAATTCTCATGTCTGCATCTAGGGTTTAAACTTAATGTTATGAAAATCGCATTTTTACGTGCGAAATAGAAACACTCATCTTTTCATCGCTGTGTTTTAGTTCTTGCAATATTAAAATTAAATTCTAAGAGGACTTGAGAATTAAAGGGCTTAAAGAATCTCGCTCTGTTGGTGAGAAGAAATTTCTGTTTACTGAAATTGGTTTTAATTTTTTACCCCGTTTCTTTCATTTTATATATTAAATCTAAAATTTACGCAACTTTGTTTTATTTGCTCTACTCATTCATTCATTCTACTAAATTATGAACGTATTGTCGTCCTGAATAGCAATTTAAAATCGAACATTATCATATTCACTGTATACTTATTTTCAAACTTCTATACTTCATTTTAGTAGGCATGTGCTCCGATTTCCTATTATGATACCAAATAATGTAATCAAATTATGAATCGACAAAATTATAAATCGATGTTAAATTAAGGGGGCATAGGACCTTTAAACAGTCGAAATTTATTGAAAATAGAGCTATCTTTACAATTTTTTAATTTTAACCAGGTGTATCCCAGATGTTCAAATTTTTTTCTCTAAACATATAGAAAACCTTTCTTACTACACAAATTTTACTGAAGTCATATAATTATATGTACATTTTATATTGTTTTTTAAAATTTATACAATTTTGACAGACATAATGGTGTATGTAGCAGCCGCGCGCAGGATATTTCAAATAATATTATACTTATGGACTTCAATTTGATAATAATATATTTATAACTATTACATCTTTAATTTGTACACACTTTTTAAAATTTTGAAATAAATTTAATATTTTTAAAATCTAAACAAAATGAAATTTTCATTTTCAGTGTTAAAAAACATGAAATAAACCTCTTCACAATTCTTTTTTTACTATTTATGGTGAATTTTTGAAGTACAAATTATATATATGGATGAAACAAGTAAGTCCAAAAAATTTGAAAGTGATTGGTTAAATATATTTTAAGATATGTTGCGCGCAAGGGCTAAAATCACATATCTGAGAAAAACAGCTTTAAAGTTTAAAAATACATTCAGTGTTACTTATTATCTTATTTTACACCTTAAAATGCCTTTGGTTCATAATTAGCACCTTCCTATGTCTGTTATGTAAGAAAAATCAAAAATTTTCTTCCTTTTAGGGGCTACTTGAGCTCTATATGTTGCTTCGGAAACTCGAACAGACGTTTTGCGCAGTCGTTTCTTGTTAGTCAGATGAAGCACGTTTACTAAATTTTTACATATTTATGAGGAATTTTTATCTATAAATTATGTATATAGATGAAACAAGTAAGAGCAAAAAATTTGAAAGTGATTGGTTACATATATTTTAAAATATATTGCGCGCAAGTGTTAAAATCACATATCTGAGAAAAACAGCTTTATAATTTAAAAATGCTTCAATGTTACTTATTATCTTATTTTGTACCTTAAAATGCCTTTAGTTCATAATTAGCACCTTCCTATGTCTGTTATGTAAGAAAAATCAAAAATTTTCTTCCTTTTAGGAGCTATTTGAGCTCTATATGTTGCTTCGGAAACTCGAACAGACGTTTCGCGCAGTCGTTTCTTGTTAGTCAGATGAAGAACGTTTACTAAATTTTTACGTATTTATGAGGAATTTTTATCTATAAATTATGTATATAGATGAAACAAGTAAGAGCAAAAAATTTGAAAGTGATTGGCTACATATATTTTAAAATATATTGCGCACAAGGGCTAAAATCACATACCTGAGATACCCGCTTTTAAGTTTAAAAATATATTCAGTGTTACTTATTATAGTATTTTGACCTTAGAATGCTTCCAGTGCATAAATAGCACCTTCCTAATTCTGTTATGTTTGAAAAATCAAAATTTTTCTGCGTTTAAAGGGTATTTGAGCTCTATATGTTGCTTCGGAAACTCGAACAGACGTTTCGCACAGTCGTTTCTTGTTAGTCAGATGAAGAACGTTTACTAAATTTTTACGTATTTATGAGGAATTTTTAACTATAAATTATGTATATAGATGAAACAAGTAAGAGCAAAAAATTTGAAAGTGATTGGTACAATATATTTTAAAATATGCTGTGCGCAAGTTGTAAAATCACCTACCTGAGAAAAACAGCTGCAGTGGTACTTTGATAAACTAAAACTCTAGTGACAAGAAAAGAATGAGTTACAGAAAATTTGACGTATTGAAATTGCTTAAAATTACAAAAATATATAACAAATATGACTTTCGCACATGGAAAATTTTGAGTTATCGCAGTTCGGCTAATTAATGTTTGGCTGTAGTTTATTATACATCCTGTGTTATTTTATATCTAATTTAGCATCAAAATGCACCTGATGCATAAGTAATTCCTTCCTCTTCCTCTTGTCTTTGAAAATCAAATGTTTTCTGCCTTTTACGAGCTTTTCAAACTTCATATGTAGTGCTAGAGACTCGAAATTCCATCACATTCCATTTTTCCCGCACTATCCGAATGGTTTTTCGAACACACTATTTTACGATTATTTTTCCACTTTTCATACCGAGGGCCACTTTTCTTACTTCTGTAGCTGTTGCAGCCTTTACAAGAAGAAGACATTACTTCGGTTTCAATAACCTTCCCGCTTTCTGCTCAGATTAGTGTACACACACCTACACGTGGCGAATACCCCCTATTTTTCCAACTACCATCTCCACTTACAGTAATATCTTTCGATCCATTTGATAATTCTCTTTCGTCCTGGACAGCAGTTTTCATTAAAGATTTAGCTACAACAGATGTGGCATTTAAAGTCCTGCGATTAATTTTATTATATGATTTCTGAGAAACAGGCGCTGGAAGATCCATCGTAGAACAAAAAGTAGATAAAGCCGATAAGCCCTGCCTTATACATCGCATAGAAAATATAGCTCTTCAGTTTATTTCTGGAATATTTTTCTTAACACCAAGCAGTTTTGAATTTTTCACAGACTTTAGTTCATCACAGCTATCACAATATACAAGAAATGTTGATGCTAAACCCATTGAAGATTTTTCACGTATATTTATTGTTCCATGACATATTTTGCAGCACAAAACATCTGCAAGCTCCTTGAAAAGTACTGATATATGAACTATTCTATATTAATGTTCTTCAGATGAAATATGTGACTTATCAAGTGAAAGTTCATCTTTTGAGCTGAACAGTTTTTTTACTTGAAGCACTTAGCTTAGGCGTAGAATCAACATTTTTCATTCGAACACTTTCGGATTGTTTTTGTTTTTAATTACATACATATTTCATTGAAAACGTCTTCTTTTCCCAGAACGAGATTTAGTTGCCGGTGTATCCATTATTAGAATGCAAAAAGCAAAAAGTTTATATTAAAAAATTGCACCAAACAGTCTTGTACGTTGAAGTTTACACAAATAAATATGCAAACGTGAAGAAGTTTGTAATGCATAATTATAAAATAGATTAACTGTATTTTAGTTCAAAGATCTTATGCTTAAACAACATAAATGCCGCAAATCAATCGTAAAAAGTAAGAAAATATAATGAAAAGAAATTGCAAAACTCAGAAGAAATTCTCCACGTTATAAACAAGTTAACGGCTCTAGAATATAAACAAACTGGGCTGAGCAGTTCAGTAGAGGTGAGTAGTTGCCTTTCTGCTGCTGCAGAAATAATTAAATAAATAATTAAGACATGGTGGTGGAAAAAGTATTAGATTTACATGACAAAACAGCAAACTGCAAACGTAAACAAATAGTGACGTCCCTTTAAAAATGGCGGCGATGGCTGACATGAGAAAATTTTCAAAAGTGTATGTTGCATAAAAGCTCATAACTTTAGAAATAATGCGAATTTTAGAATGCGGTTTTTTGCACAGTGTTCAGAAATGTTCAAACATTCAGAATAAAATAAAATTGAAAAATTGATTTTTTGAAGGTTTAAAGGTCCTATGCCCCCTTAATCGATGTTTATCATTAAATTATGAATCGATGCTATCGACACTATAACTTCTGCATTGAACATTGTCACTGAGACAAATCACTTTGGTTTTCGTGATAGTATATTTTTGCACACTACGGGCGCCCCCTATGGATAGCCCCTTGTCTGGCATTTTAGCTGAGGTTGTGTTGCAGGAGCTCTAGAACAACATTTTGCCTTTTTTATCCATTAAACTTATTCTTTGGTGCCGTTATGTGGATGATGTTTTTATTATTTGGAACCATAATTTGGGCGACCTCCTTAATATTTTGAATACTATTAATGATTTTGACCCCTCTATTAATTTTACTGTTGAACATGAATCTAATTTTTCTTTGCCTTTTTTGGACGATTATTTATTTAAGTTCATGTTCACCACCTATTTTCACTTTGTCACTGATGAAGGGCATAATAATACCCGAAACCGCTATGGTTGTGAATTTTTGTACGTCGTGGATGGCGTTTTTAAGACTTTTAATAATAGCCAATGTTTGAATGTCTTTATTTTTTAAAGTGCTGATGATTTGACGTGTTTTTTAATGCAATTTCATATATTTTATTTTGTTTAACTATTGGTCAAAATTTTGCTCGGTTGCTATGTCTCGTGGTTGATACTATGACTGTTCAGCCTTGAGTTTCAGCCTTCTGCGTCACTAGGAGTGTCTGTAAAGGCTTTTCGACCCCCCCCCCCCCCCCCATCATATCTTTCACTGAGCAGTAGTGACTCCTGAGGTGAAGCAGGTGATACTGGATAAGCACCGCTTTACTTAAAGCTATTAGCTGAATGGGTTATTATTATTATTATTTGGCGATTTTTTCAGATTCGTTTGGCGATTTTTAGATAATATTTGACAACATTTGTTGCAGTACCGTGGTGTGTTTTGATGATGTTCGTTGTCAAGGAGGAGAGGGAATTCCGCCGCTGAATCCGTTTCACCCATTTCTGAAGTCACGAACCGCCACTGTCACCGAGTATGAAATAAAAAATCCGGTTCTATTAAGTTTTTCTCCGTGGTTGATACTATAAGTGTTCCAAGATTCATCTTACGGGGTCACCTTAGCTTCTGCAGAGTCTGGAAAGATATTTTGAAAGCCCCTATTTTTTACGCCCCGGAGAGGGTCTGAAGTGCGACTCCGTCTGGTTGTGATCCCTGGTTGATACTAAACGTGTGCAAAGATTTAGCCTTCTAGGTCATCAGGAAAGAAAGAGTATCTGGAAATGTTTTTTGAAAAGGGAAAAAAAAACATTTTCTCTGTCTTCCAGGGGGGGGGGGGGGGGGTTTGAAAATTCGACTGTCTTACGTTCTGAACCTTAGTAGATACTATAAGTGTGCAACTGATTTGAATGTGCTGTTTTAGTATTTTCCCTACAGTTATATTTTTCCTGGATGACAACGCTATATATTCTCGGTCATGTCGTAACTAATGCTTTGGCGGCAGAAATATATCTAACTTTGTTGGAAATGGCTTCTCCCTTTTTATTCTGAAAAAGGAGACTGTTTTTGTCTCCGAAACTGGCTGATACGTTATTAATTAATTGCTGCGCGTAACGAAGATTTTTTTTCTTATTTTATGGCAACAAAATTTCCATACTAATGTTGTTACTGAAAACTTTTCCTTGAAACATCTATTTCTCAGAATCTACTATAGATAGAGATTAGATAATGACTGATATATATTCAGCATCAAATTATGGAGGTTCATTAGGGGGTTCATTAATTTCTACTTCTAGTTATATTTTCATTTCGTGTTCAAAGATTTTCATTTTACTTAAAACAGCTATTTCTCAAGATTGGCTAAAGCTTAGATGGTGACTGATATGGATTCAGCATTAAATTCTGCAGGAGATTATATATTCGCTAAGGATTTCCACTTCCGTTCTTTTACTTCTGGTTCAAAGCATTTCCTGAAAACACCTAATTGTCAAGATTGGCTATAGAGCTTAGATAATAACTGATATGAATTTAGCGTCGAATTCCAAAAGGCGTAGGGTGTTTGTTCACTAAGGATTTCCACTTTGAGTTCTGGAAAGGTCACTTCCAGTTTTTCTGAAAATTCGTAGGATTGTAAGGAACAAGTATGCAAAAGATCATGTAAAATTTCGTCAAAAATAAATGTGCACACCATTTCCCACCATATGAATGCTCCTTCCTAAATTTCTTGTTACTTTCCCTGCAATACATGGCAATGTATACTGAAAGTATTGGAATCATGCCGAAAATCGCAACTCGTGTTTTCGACGGATCTACACGTTTTGAGACACTTAAGACACGCAACACTATTTTTGGCGTGACGTCTGTGTATGTGTGTGTCTATCTGTCTGTGTGTCTGTCTGTGCAATGTATGCATCCACTCTAACTCAAAAACTAATGAACCGAATTTCTTAAAATTTGGTAGGTAAGTTCATTGTGTGTGACCCTGGTGCTGATTAGTTTTTGGTACGATTCGGAAAAAAAGATCTCTCCTTTTTTTTGCGAAAAGACCCTCAAAAATTTCATGTATTCACTCCAACTAAAATACTAATTGACCAACTTTTACAAAATTTGGTAGATAAGTTACTTGTGGAATACTCTGGTGCTGATTAGATTTTGGTACGATTCGAAAAAGAATAACTTGCCTTTTTTTACAAAATGGCCCTCAAAAAACGCCAAAATCTGAAATAAAAGACTGTATGCTCAAATGTATCAATTAAACGCTTTTCTATATGTAATTTTTGACAATGAAAATAATAAGAACAACTACATTACTCTAGAACTAGCCGTTCTCGGAGAATTTTAGTTTTTTCGCATTTTCGTTACGCCACCTTTGATAATAAGTCCAGTTACCAAATGAAAACGAAAATTGAATTAAAAGTACATGGTGTCATTTAAAATAATTATGTGTGTTATTTTGTGCAAATACATTCAATTTAATGAATTGTTGAAGAAATAAAGATAACGTGAATATGATTCTGTTGCGAAAGTCATGTGCTGCTCACGTCAGATCTCTTTTGTTTATTTTTTGTAGCAATTTAGACTTAATTTTGTATAAGCACCTTCTACGTTGAAGGATCCAGAAAGATTCATTAAAATATATTTTTCTTATCCCATCCGTTTAAGAAGCTCAATACTGCATTTATTTGTTAACTCATTTGTTTGCACCTTCGCAGTGCACTTATATTGAAAGGCTTTGGCCGTCTGGCTTTGACTTTATATAAAGTTTGGCTTCTAAACATTTTAACCACACATAGGACCGTACGCAGTGTTTAATTCTTCCAGAGTGCTAACGCGTCTGTCACATAAATTTTCAACTGCGATGAGAGGAAAGCTTCTCTAAGGTCGGAGAAAGGGGCAAGGCTCTCTATCCAAGCATTCTTCTCATTCCTATGAATATGGGTAAGGGTTTCATTCTCCTACACGTCCGAAAAGCATACCCACTGGTTTCCATGGCGACTCGGTGAGGGCTCTACATTTAGATAAGATCTAATGTCACGTGATAGCCATCCATATTTCAGCACCATAAGCGCCTTTCTCTTTACCCCCGTGTCTCGTTCTCACTCTAAGTTGTCTCTGCGGTGTTGTTTAGAAAGCTTTGCATCTAGTAAATTTTGGGGTAATTTGCATATTTTCATATAATGGATGCATTGTGAAGTATATAATATACAAAATCGAAAGTCTGTTTATGTATTTATATGTTTGTTTGATTGGTATACAAACAGGGTACCTACAGAACCTGGAAATCAGTTAAACGTCAGGGAATATCCACATTCTGAAACAAATCAGGGAAATATCAGTGAATTCCTTTAAAAAAAAATTATAAAATCAGGCAAATTAGAATTTTAAGGTAATCGCAGCTTTCTTCCGACTCGCAACAATACGCATGTGCTGAATTCCTTATTCACGTTTCATGTGACGGCCTATTAGATCCCCAATAAAAAGAAGAGAGTTTTAAAATTTCAATGTTTCTCATCAGCGATCCCTCTTATCTTAATTATTTTAAAAGTTGTCAAGATATTTTATATGACAGGGAAAGCAGATTAAAACAATACTGCTTCTGTTTATATATAATTTTATTGCAATGAGAGCTATTTACCTATACGAATTCTTAACTGGATTTTACAGAACACTGCTGAGTTTTATAGCTTGTGTAGAATTTTAGTGCTTGAAAGATTAATATTCTTGTAGTAATACAGTTCTTATATAACTCTTGCATAAAGACTATACTTTGGCTATTATACGCTTTTTCAATGCTAAAAGTAGTTAATTTTAATTATTTATTCTTAATTATCACTTCCAATTTTATTAATTGACATTTTTATGCTTGTTAAGCTAATATTCAGTAAAAGTAGATAGTAATACCTATCAGGGAACTTTTGAAGATATTATCTGGAAATAAGGGAAATATCAGGGAATTTTTTATCTCAAATCCTATATATCTACCCTGACAAATCCACAGTTTAGGGCGGAATTTTTTTTTTTTTTTTTTTTTTTTTTTTTTTTTTTTTTTTTTTTTTTTTTCCAAATTTTATATGGCTATCCTGTACGTCACCCTGTACTTATTCGGAGTTTGTAAGCTCAGGGAGATATTAATATAAAAATTCTTCCATAGAAATAGCATTATGCAGACGATTTTATTTTCTGAAATTTTATTTGAAAAAAAATATCATGTTGTTTTGTAACAGAATTAAATTGGACTATAATTGGAATTTAATTTATCCAATTTTGATCATAAAGAAAATTTATATAGAAATAAATTTAATAAATAAACGCCATTATATTTTTCATATTGTTATATACAGTTACGGCCATGTTGAACGTAAGTATACGGTAATATTTTGAAAAGTGTTGTTTAAATTCATGCATTTCCGAATGTGTTTATATAATTGTTGCAACGGGGAAATAAATGATACGGAAATAACTTTTCCTACCATTTTAGTGCCTTATTTTTGTACATTGGTTTTCAAATGGGATCAGGATGTTTTATTCTTCAGATTTGCCTGGCTGATAATTTTGTTTCGCGGGAACAGATATTTTTGTACTTTTTATTTTGTATAGAGGAATTAAATTTAAATTATACATTTAAATAGAATTTTTCAAAAGGGCAATATGAATACTTTTAGAATTTGCAGATATTTTCAATGATGAGTAACGTCGGATATATCTGTCAGTCTTATAAATTGTGCCTTGCGTACGTGTCATATTAATACAGGGATCTTCAACTTTTCACTTTATATACTTACATATTATTTGAATTACTATTTCACAACTTCCTACCTGGTGTAAAGCATTTTTGCAATTGGAACTATTTGTCTACAACCACAAGTTAAAAAAAAAATCCGCTGTTTACTTTTTTGAAACACCCTGTATAATTATATAATATTTAATTTGCATTTAATTTTCTAGTTGCGACACTGATAGTATTAATACGCCACTGATAGTATCGTATTAATTATTTCATTTAGAAAGGATTTTTTATGCTAATTATACTTACTTTCTAATCAATTGAACCATAGCTGCCCGTCAGTATTTAGCTTTGAGCTATCGTATGTTACTTATACACCTCTCTGTGCCTTTACGCTTTTTACAATATGTAGGTCAACTCATGACTGAGTGGAAGCCATTAGACTGGAGAAATTGATATTTTGGTCACATATTTCTCTTTTTGAAAATAAATACTGTATGTTGTTTTAAAAACCCGATGTTTCCAACATATAACATCACGCTGCAAATAAGACGGATTTTATTGTTACTGATTAAAATAAACATACCATTTCAAATTTAACAAAGTAATTTTTTTATATATTTTTTCGATTTTCGAATGAATAATAAATAGGCCATTTTCCCATTGCAGTAACCTCACCAAATTTCATTCAGTTTATTTAATTTTTTCGGCAAACATATTGCTCCATGTGGAAATCTAAATTTCAAAATATTTCGCGAACAACTCGTGATAAATTCCATTTGTTTCTGGTTACACGTACTATAAAGAGTTTACATGATTGATAACAGTGAACATGTTTATTTTTTATGACATTTTCTATTTTATGTCAAATATGTGAAACATCCCAAGAATGGCATATATTACTGTAAATGATGCCATTTGCTTTTAAACCAATAAGTACTTTTAAAAGGATTACTTTCATAACAAATTTTGGCATAATTAAATTTTATAATTTTTTTCAATTTAAAAAAAAATGTTCGGACAAATTTAAAGTCTTACCCTGGTCCGACTATCCTCAAAATTATTAGGCCTCTGACGTTCATTGAGTTGTTGTTGTTGAAACCTAGACCGTACGACCTACCAGAAAGGTGTAAGGTAACTGTTTGGACTGCCGGAAAGAGCCACCTAATTTATACCGAAACCCAGTGGGGGAGGCATCTACAGGGACCGTACCCTCCTTCCCCTGACACCAACCTCTCGGAAGGACTTACGGACCCACATGTTTAACGTGATCGTACTCCGCGTGAACACGGCGGCAGTTTTGGCAGCGGAGGGAATCGAACCCGGACCTACCGAGTGCAATTCCCGCGCGCTAACCACTGGGCTACCGCGCCCTGACGTTCATTGAGTGAAATATTTGTACCAAATTTTCATGTAAGTCGCTCAATTTGTTCGATAACATCCCGAGATTCACCCCACTCGATAATTATCGTGGACGCGGACAGACATAAAAAATGGTTGTAATTATATGCAAAAGTGTTGTAATGTAAAATGGTGTATTTGTATTTAGAGATGATCAAAACGTGTAGATCCATGAAAATACGAGAGATTTTAGACCCTTTTACAATTTTTTCCCTTTACATATTCCATGCATTGTAGATAAAGTATTAGGTAGATATATATTTTTCTGAGATAATCCTAGAGCTTATATCTTTTCCCAAAAAACCTCAAACCACATTTATTTGTTTATGATGTTCCCAGTATACTTGTATTGGAAGTTTTTATTGTCTTGATTTTATATGAAGTAAACTTCAGTTAAAATTTGGACCACGCAAGGCAAAGGACTTTTTCCTTTTCCCGCTTCTTTAATCCGGTAAGATTGCTAGCACTTTCATCTCATGAATTTTCGACTGTGAACACTCTTCCATGGTTTGAAAGAGGAAGCCAGCCCACTATCCAAGTTTTATTTTCTTTCCCGTGACTGTGGGTATGAACTTCACTCCCCTTATACGCCGGAAAAGCATATTAAGGCATATCCACTGCATCCGTGGTGACTCAATGAGGGCTCTACGTAACGATAACAACCCAAGTCACGTGATCGTCAACCATATTTCAGCGCTATTTTACGTTACATCACGTAAAACATATTTTACGTTACATTACGTAAAATCTTGTAAATTCTGGCATGTATATCAGATATATTAATTTTTAAGTTGCAATATTCTGTTTTCATCGTATTCTTATATACATTGTGCCCAGTACAGTTAGCTGTATGATCAAATGAGTTTTGCACTATGGTAAGTAGAGATATGAAAGTGAGGTGTCGGCATAGTAAAGTGACTAAACGGTACCAGCTGAAACTGACGGCAGCCCCTCTAATGACAGAATTTGGAAGTTAGCACTCCGATCTCGGAAACTATGAGAGATATCCTGAAAAAATGGCAATTACAAAGTTGTAGGTCATCATCGAATTAGTAAGAAATGACATTTTGCAGAAATGAATGGTGCAAATAGAAAGCTCTAAAGTTTAACCATTACTGTGAGTATTCTAAGCAAATGATGGCTGTGACCATTGCCTATCATCAGATGTGTGTACTTTGATGAGAATCATGTCAAAATAAGATCATGATTGGCTATTCGAATGAAGATTAGTTTTAGAGGGTTCTGCTATACTGCAAATTCAGACGAAATATTGTGAAAGCTTAACGGCAGAATGTCTTACGATACCCTACTGCTCTACAGTCGCCTTGTAATGCTGGTGAACGTGCAACAGGAAGTTATTTCTTACATACAAACATGTATTTCTTAGAAAAGCCCCCCCCCCCCCCCATTCATTGATATTATTTGCGCATCCAGGCTTTGTCGGGTTGAAAACTCTTTGAGTCGACCCCTCGCTGACGGTGAATGAAGGGTGGGCATATTGAGCATACTTTACGAAACTGTATGTTATGTAAATATCGCTTTTGTAGCAAATAAAACTTCGCTTTTTACTAATTTTGTAATGATTTGCATCTTTCTAATTGATTTTTGTCTATGTCTCGCATAGTTTTCGAGATAGAAGTGCTAACTTTCAACTTTTGTCGCTAGGAGCTTTGTCGATTTCATCTGGTAGCGCTTGGTTTATTTACTGTATCAATATCGTTCTTCCATAGCTCCAGCTAATATCGTTTAAAACTTATTTGATCTACTAAAAACTTTACCGGACGGCTTGTATACCGTCAAGCCCTTTTATGACTAAGCTCAAGGGGGAAAACATGCGTTCGCTATAACTTATAATAATTGTATTGAAAATTATGCTTGTAGCAAGATTAGAGATCCATTCAAAATTTTAATAACCGATAATTCTCTATAAGCGAACTCGCTATAAGTCGACTCGCATGTAATTATGCAGTGTATCAAAAGTACATAATTACAGTCGAGCAAACCCAGTTAAATGTGTCTTGTCGGAACACAGAAATGTATAGAAGTACAGTTATAATGTACAAAAGTGTTTATATAAAGACACTTATATCTGTAAATAAAGCAAGCAACATGTGCAAAAAAAAATAATAAATGTAGACTATATTTTCGACTAGGATTTCTTTCATCAGTTGAACAAGTCTAGAACTGAACGCCAAATGAGAGCTTTTCGACATCTTGCTGAATTGACTAGAACACAGAACCTATTGTGGTTGCTCCATCTAGCATAATGAAAAAAAAGTAAAACGAAAAATAGCAATAAAATAAGCTGGGCCTTCAATAAGTCAGAAGTAGAGCATAATTTAATATCTCGGTAGCAAGGCGGTATGCTTTTGATAAGGGGGAAGGGTCAACAAAAATTGTGAAGATGTAAAATAACAGCGCAAGACTTATTTGTACTTATCTTAAATCAGCATTCCACAAGGAGGATAATTACTAACATAAAATTAACTTTTATTCGTATAGTTATATATAGTACTACAGCATGCATACGTATAAAATTCATTTCATGTTAGTAATTATCCTCGTGGGTCAACTTTATAATTAAACAATTACAGAACTCAAGTAATAGTTTAAATTATTTAAACTATTATTTGAGTTTTTATTCTGATTACTGAATTACTAAGTTTCTCATGTGTATGATTTATTTATGTGTAAGTTATATGAATGGTTAAGTTTTGCGCAATCATCTAATTTTACTCGTTTTGAGTTCAGAATATTATATTGAATCATAACTTCTCAAAAGGCACATATATGGTCTCGTTTCTAGTTCGATAAGAGAAATGCAGTTTGGATAGAACCAAGTGATTTGGGATGTTATCATATTTCAGCATCTGCCGCTTTTCTATAGAACTTTTTCTCCCTGGAGCCTCATTCTTGCTTAACTTGTCTCTTCACTGCCGTTACAGAGTATCGCTATTAAAGATGAAGTCTTGTAGTGTTTTAACTGTGCTTCGTAATGTAGACGTTAAATTTTGCAAAGTTTGGATAATATTAGTGGCGTCTAGGCATTGTAAATTGCAGTGAATTTTAGACAATGGTTAATTATAAAAGAGCTGCCGTAATTGTAAAAGAGCAAACCTCCGTCTAAATACTCAAGAGTGTGATTTCATAAGCAGATATGTAACATTTTTCAGTATTGAAATTTAACGTAGTATATAACTGACGTTTTGTTTCCAAAATGGCCCGCAAAAATCGACATAATCTGAAATAAAAGAATAAATATGCATAAATATAGCAATTAAATTCATTTTTTTTATGATAAACTAAATGAAATCATCTCCATTACTCTGGGTTAAATTTTTCTCGAGATATTTTAGTTTTGGAATTTTGTTGACATGTCGCCATTTTAAAAATGCAAGTCGCCAAATGAGAACTATTTTTTATTTATTTAATGGCAAATTCGGTGCAATTTAAAATAAATTTCAGATTCATAAATTATTTTGTTGCGTAAAATTTCAGATTTTCACGTTTTTCTCTTCTCATGCATGCTGCCCCATTTTTAACACTTTCCAACATAGTTAAAAAGTGTTTATGACTTTGTTCATTCTGTCTGTCTGTCTGTCAGTCCATTCACACGATAACTGCCGTAAAAATGACTTTATCAAAATGAAATTTTAGTGTGTTGTTGAGACGGTGTGTGGGACATATGGGAATGTAAATGAATAATATCAGCCAATTAGTTTTGGATTGAACCCGGGTTGAAAAAGTGAAATACATTGAATCCTATGGGACCTAATTTTTCAAACATTTTTTAAGCGGAGTTAAAATTCTCAAATTGCTTCGAAAATTTTAGGAAATATGCAAATTATCCCATTAAATATATATAAAAATTTTTTTTAGCAAATTATGTAAGGTAGATTTTTAAATAAAAATTTAGAATTGAGATAATAATTACACCCATATTATATGCCGGCCACTCAAACCGCTGCTCATACCTCAGGGTGAGTCGAGTGGTCTGGGTTTTCGACCCATATTATATGAAGAGATCACGTGACCTACTTCAAAATAAAATATGGCATCCATCTTTTTTTTTCCTAGTGTAAAAATCGTGATTTTTGTTCTTTTAAATTTATATTTAGTGTTGCATCCGTCCTAAAACCGCTTTATTTTTGCGTATATTCTGTACATCTGTATTCTGTGCCAACGCAATTACAATATTTTTGAGTTTAAATGATCATCAAACTTTGATTATTTCTACAACGAAGCCTAATTTTAACGTATGCAGAATGTACACACATCAAGTTGCAAGATGGGTTGTATAAGAATTGTTGAATTTTTAACGCGAAATTATTTATCTCTGGAGTCTGGAATGAAAGTGATATGAATGAAATATTCATTGTTTTCACATAGAGAGCCAGACGATGTATATTTCGATGACGTCATTTGAATAAAGTTCAATTTTTTCGGTGAAGTTTAGAGTTTTCAAATTATAATAAATAATTGTAGTACTGTGATAATTTAAAATGTATCAGCGCTGAATGTATTGTATTTTAGAGCTGTTTAAATAAAATTGCATTTCTATTGGAATGTGTTTCACAATCAATGCTTTTATTTATATTTCCGATTTAATTACAATAAGATACCCTCAACACTTTCTATATCTTTGAATTCAAAAGAAATAATGATTATTTCAAACTGGAGAAGCTGTTTTACTTAATATTCTAAATGAGAGCTTTACAGTCCGTTCACGATAGGAACGTCACATCAGTGGTTTCTATGACGACTCGAAATAAACTCTGCATTTAAATATATTATCCTGAAACACGTAATCAGAATCTCGCCCCTAGTGCCTATTTTTTAACTTCTTTTTCGTCTCTTTTGCAGGTCCTACAGTAACTTTTATTTCTTCACTGTCTATTATTTCCACTATCTTCTCAAATTCTGTCTGCGTCAAAGAGGAGAATATCAGATAGTAATCTTTATTTTTATATATGTTCTTCGTTTGTAATTTCAGAATAAATCATTTAAATGCAGCAGGGTGATTTTCTTCTTTGATAGAACTCTAGTAAAAATTGGACAGCACATTTCTTGGAGTCATTTTTCGTACTTGATAGTGATTTTTGCGAGTTTACGTGCGTTTTATTCAAATTAAATGTGTATCTGTGGCGCTTTTGACGTTTTGTTTTCATTTCATTTTCTAAGTGTTATGTTACTCAAAATCATCTTTAATGACTTTTAGTTTAGTTGATTACCGTCTTTTAATTACTGACTTAGTTTTCTACTGTCTTTTACTTACTGACTTAGTTTACTACTATTTTGTTTTACTTACTGACGTAAATCTCTAATGCCAACTTACTTTTTTTACTTACTGACGTAAATCTCTAATGTGTTTACAACTTGAACTAATTAACTACTATCTTTTACTTTCTGAATCAGTTCACTACTATTTCTTGCTCACTGAATTAGTTCACTACTATTTCTTGCTCACTGAATTAGTTCACTACTATCAACTTACTAACTTGATTAATTAATATATTTTATTTTGCGACACATAGATGTAATAACTGAGCTACTGAAATTATTGTACATAAGTATTGTCTATATATTCAAATTTGACCACTTGGATGTCTAACTCAGTATTTATATGTATTATCGAAAAACTCTTAATTAAAATCTTTATTTCCTTGTTTCTATTTTTAACCTTCTTTCAGCCAGTTTTATGGGAGTTTGCACTGACCTTTATTTTTTCGCTGCATTTTAATTCCAGTATTTCTTCAAATTGTCTCTGCATCAAGATTAAAAAATGGGCGTAGTAATTTTTGTTTTAAAATAAATCATTTAAATGTAATTTTACAAATTTTTCTCTGGTATTATTTTGAAATAAATTACCCAGAAAGTGAAATTGGACGATATGCTGCAATCGCTGTTTGTATTTATTATTAAATGTGTGCACATAGTTTCTTAATCACTATTATTAGAAAAAATGTATAGTA
Organism: Amaurobius ferox; assembly: GCA_951213105.1. Taxonomy (NCBI): domain Eukaryota; kingdom Metazoa; phylum Arthropoda; class Arachnida; order Araneae; family Amaurobiidae; genus Amaurobius; species Amaurobius ferox. The sequence goes on from OX578141.1 coordinate 80,797,979, forward strand.
TTCGCGCTTTGGGCAGCTAAATTTAATTTTATTTAAGTATCATTTAGCTTCACTAATTTATTTTAAAGGTGCACACATAGATTTAATAACTTTTGCACAAATGAATTATGGATCGCGTAAGAAACGTGGTACAAATGTTTGTAGAATTTTTCGTAGATTAGCTAGTGGTAATAGCAGCCACTTCACTCTCTGCTCCATTTTACTGATGTGTTCATATGGATCTCACAACTCAGGTACAACTAAATTGATTGTGTAAAATATAAATAGATCTCAGCATAAATACTGTGCAATAAGAATGTAAAAAGCAGACCATCTTTTAAAATATATGATATGGTTGTTTTTTTTTCTTCAGTGCAAGATGATCAAAAGCTATAAAAGAAATTGCATGTGCTCGCGATTGCTTAAATACAGTAATGGTAGTGTTACCTAGTGAGAAGAAGGTGTAGAAATTGAATAAAACAAAAAAAAATGGCCCTAAATCCACAAGAATGAAGACAGAAAAAAATTGGACGTGAAAATGGAGAATTAGACAGAGAGAAACCAGTTAAACATGATTAAGCTCTAACTAGAAGAGGTGGAATGCCATAGACAAATCAGTAACCAGATTATTGGAATTTTTATTGATGTGAAAAGCTTAAAAAATGTCTAGGTCAAAAATGGATGGCTATTTTTGAATAATATAGGCAGATAAAATGTCAAATTGCTGACTAGTCATCCAGAAGTGATTTTCTACTGTTGTAATAATTTGATTTTTAACATAATTTTGATGTTCTCTTTTGCAATACTGTTCAGCACGTTTAATTTGACTTATATACGATATCTTACATCGGTAGGATATTTGATAAATTTCTCAATGACTGAAACTTAATAGGATTTTTAAGAAAGGAAAAATTATTTTTATTAATTGGAGAGAAAACTACTTTGAAGTCAAACATCTTAAGAATTCTAATAATTCTGTCTCAATTCAAAAATCTTCGTCAGTTTTAACCCAGACCTATTTGAGGCTTTTTACGTCAAGTTCTTTTAAGTCTATCTTATTGTTTACTTTGTAATTTTAAACTAAAAACTTCATAAACATTTGTTTTACTAGTACAGATCATTTGACATAATGCGATTGATTTCGCATCAAATAGTAGAATATATTTTTTATTCTGGTGTTTATTTTCTATATTACTTTACTTCACGTTTTAAAAATAACGGCATTTTCAGACCAACGTTATTTCTCCCTAGCGGACGCTTCATCTTTGCCGGCTTGTCTAGGGGGAGATGCCTCAGAAAAATTTTATGATCGCCTATACACCGGGCACTTTTCATGTTTTTTGATGTTGCACTTATAGTTTCTCGAATACATATTTCTACGTTTCATCGTATGAAATTTCAGTCGTGTTCGCCCTTTATTCGAACGCGTTGAAATCAATAAGAAAGATCAATCATGCTTAAAGCATTGATTATGAAACACTTTCCAACTTCAATGCAATTTTATTTAAAAAAGTCTAAAATGCAATACATTCCTCTGTAATATTTTAAAACTTATCACAATACTATATTAATTTATTATATTTGAAAACTTAAACCTTCATTGAAAAAAATGAACTTCATTCAAATGACGGCATTGAAATATAAATTGCCTGGTTTAAATACCTCTAAAATGCGATACATTCCACGGTAATATTTTTAAAACTATCATAATACTACGATAATTTATTATATTTGAAAACTTCATCGAAAACAACTGAAATTCATTCAAATGACGTCATAGAAAAATAACACGCCTGGATCTCTCTATAAAAACAGCATTCCATTCATAACTTTCTCCCATTCATTTCATTCATCACAATACTATAATAATTTATTTTGTTTAAAAATTAAGACCATGGAGCTACAAGTAATTAAACTCTATGCTTAAAACTTCATCGAAAAAAATCGTCCTTCTTTTTAGAAAATCAATTAATATTTCATTCATATCAGCCATGCAGACTCCATGGGCTAAATTATTTTGTGTTAAAGAAATACAGCAATTCTAATACAACTCATTCTACATATTTTGCTGTTTACATTTTACATAAGTGAAAAATAGGCTTCGTTGTAGAAATAATCAAATTTGGATAATCATTTAAACCCAAATATATTGTATTTGCGTTGTTTCAGTATGTAAATGCACAGAATTTAAGCAAAAATAAAGTAGTTTTAGGACGGATACAACACTCAATATGAATTAAAAAGAACTTAAAAAAATCACGATTTTGAAACAAGATGGATGCCATATATCATTTTGAAGTGGGTCATGTGATCGTTTCATATCATGGTCACGTGATCGTTTCATATAAGAGGTGTAATTATTATTTTAATTTTTATTTAAAAAAACTACTGAATATATTTCGCTGAATTTTTTTTTATATATTTTATGGAACAATTTGAATATTATCTAAAATTTTCGAAGCAATTTGTGAATTTTAAATCCGCTTAAAAAATGTTTGAAAAATTAGTTCCCATAGGTCTCAATGTATTTCATTTTTTCAACCCGGGTTCAATCCAAAACTAATTGGGTGATATTATTCATTTATATTCCCATAGGTCCTACAGACCGTCTGAATAACATACTAAAATTTCATTTTGATTAAGCCATTTTTACGGCAGTTATCGTGCTAACAGACAGACAGACAGACAGAATGAACAAAATCATAAACACTTTTCAACTTTGTTGTAAAGTGTTAAAAATGCAAATGCGCGACGACTGTTCTCTCATTATCCGATTTATTTTGAGGTCTGCAAATTCTTTTAAAAAGGATTTTGATTATTTGAATATTACCATTTATAAAACTGGCAAAATTTCTTTCAATAAGCTGTGCATATTAACCATATGACTAGCATGAACGTAAATTTACGTTCATACCAGTCAAAGTTTTAAAAGACATTCCAGTCAAAACGTTAAAGAGCACGGGTGTTAATGTTGTGTACTAGCAAAGAAAAAAGTATGTATCTGTAATTGTGTTCATAATGCGTATAAAAACTGAAAAGGCAATTCTTAATATTTTATGCACAAACATGAATAAAATTTCTTGTACCACACTGTGTATAAAAATATCGTGTTTGGGTTCAAAAAAGAATGATTTTATTTCTTATTCATATATATATCAAGCTTGCTCGTGGCTTTAATTTTCTTTTGTTTCTATTGAGCAGAACCTTCGATTTTTACCAGCTACTCTTACTCGGTTGTTTTATTGTTTTCTGCAAATTTCGTTTGCTAATGAAATCTGTGTTGTCATGCAACCAGCACATTAATATGCGAAAGAAGTGCTACTCAAGAAATATAGATTTCCATTTAGTTGAATGCATGCCAACTCACTCAAATACTGCGAATATATTTAACTGCTTTCGGAGTAGGATAAGTGAGAATTTTAAGAACATATAGTAAAAAGCGCAGGAAAGAAATCTCTGAATGTTTCTAAATATTTTTAGAAAAATAAGAAAAAAATATGTCAATATATAAGAACTTTTGGTTTTTAAAATGTCTTTGCCATAACATGCGAACGTTTCTGATGTGTGCTCAAATTATAAATATTAATAGTAGTTAAACGTAACTAGTTTTATATAAAAATATTTGAAATGCACATAAAAAGGAATGTATAGTTTTATATATTTCATACATTCTACAAGGTTATTAAATTATATTTTAAGTAGCACGGGTTTAAAAAATAAGTATTTAATCCCGTAACACTAAGGTTTTAATAGTCTTCAGGTTTCTGCCTATTGTATATAATCTAATGATAGATTTTTTCAATAGCTGCATAATTAATAGCAACTTATTCATTATTTTCTGTTTCATGTGCATGCTTCAGTTGTCCAAAATATTTTGTGTTTTATGCTTGTTTTTCGCACAAACATATTTTGTATATGTTAAAATTCGGTTATGACGTACACTTTAAAGTCTGCCCCATATTGATGGAAATTGAATCGGAATAAATGTTCAACGCAATTTAACTAAGGTGACTTATTCCATACACATTCATCGTCTAATTAACCAATACTTTTTTTTTTAATTCATACATTTCTTTCTAGTTTTTAGTAATGTCAATTACATGATGATGTCATGAAATTCGCAATAAAGTACATATGTCCGAGTATCATACAAATGTTCTAACCAACGAAGCTACAATAACATGACTGTTAATTGCCTGTATAGGCCAGGCCTGCTGTCTGAAACACCAAGTATAGTCCATGGGCCTGGTCTGGCCACATGTTCTCTTGTAGGATTTCGGACCATCTCGTACTGAGTTCGGAAAATGTTAAACCTGCTGAAGGAGGGCCATGTTTTGAAATATTATAAGTAAATATTAACAAAAAATGTATTAAAAATTCTTAATTTCAATATAAAGATTGAAACCGTTTTTACATAATCCTGAGCATATAGATAATTTGTTTTTATGAGTTTGGATGTATCTAAAATACCAACGATTTTATCCGGGCTGGATTCGAGTGTGAGCCGGGTCGAGCTCAGGCCTTCATATATTTCGTGTTATACTTATGTTCGAATTTTTGTATTACCTTCTGTTTACTTTGTGTCGAATCTAGATACATTGCAAGTGCCGTTTCATTTAACATTTTAAATCCCATTATCGAATTATTTTGCAATAATATGTTTCAACGAAATATTACATGGAAGCGACTGTTTCGCACTCAGATTTCTTTTGTGTCATTTATTATTTCCATCTCTGGCGTATGAACAATATGCTAATATTTGCTTGTTCTCAATGGAGCCTAAATATTAAGTTTCCGCCCAGTGCACGTTCATATGCAATTCTAAATCTGATATATCGGTACTCATAATTCATAAATAATTGCTCTGGCTCATCCCGTTTTATGTAGCTTACTGATGCCGTGGATTTAATAATTCGCTTCAAACCTCAGCTTTTCAAACTTTGCCAAAGCCGTAAAGGACCTCGCTTAATTGTTTCCTGACACTGCATCCGCTGATGACCTGAAAGTTTGGTAACTGTTATGCAGCATCAATGATTAGCAAAAGTAGAAACCTCAAAAATCGACGTAATCCCGGATGTCCTATGCAACAAGTTTCGGATTACGAATTGCTGAAACTGATTCCTTCTGGGAAAATGAATAAAAATTCGCTTGGAATATCACTCATTATTTTTCACTATCCAAAACTCAGTTGTTATTCAGTCTCTGTTATTCAGTCTCAGTATGTTAATAAAGTTTTGTCCTACAGACAGCTGGCTAACTCACTGTGTCGTTGTTGTTATGGCGTTAATAATTTAATTCAGGGCAAATCACGGAGCGAGATTTCGATCATTTGCTAGATATTGACAAGCTGCTCATGCTAGGTTTTCATAGATTTCCTAATACTATGTCATATATACGACTTGAATTCTCTTTAAAAAAGCATATCGTACGTCGGCTACAATAATACCACAGCTCAAGAAACGACACAATATGTTTATTGACGAATTGCTGTCCCATTTAGGAATGCTAAAGTAAACAACATTTACACACACAGGAATATTTCCTGGCCGTCCAAATAGTTACCTTACACCTTTCTGGTAGGTCAGATGGCCTGGGTCTCAACACACAGGAATCTACAGTTACCTTACACCTTTCTGGTAGGTCGGACGGTCTGGGTCTCAACAACAACAACACACAGGAATCTAATGTACAGCCTGTTAAAAATGACTTCCGTCAGCAACAATGCCCGTTTGAATTCGAGACAGAATATTACTGCGTACTTTGACAAGCATTGCAGGTATTACCGTGTTACAGGCCATGGTGATACGACTTTTTAACAGATATGTATTCCTTCAATATAAGCGCTTTATTCCTTCCTGGTGTCGATTCTTACTAATTAGCTAATGCTTTACAACTTTACAATTGTTTATTTTGTCTATCTCGTTTTGTTGCCAAGTCCGTATTCCTAATTTTTTTTAATTATCCGCTAGGAGCGCTTCAATGAATTGTATTAGATCGGGAATGGGCACTTTGCCGCAAAGATGTAACATATACGCTCATGGAACTTTTCTTACAAAGTTATTGAAGTGCTTAAGGACAACCCTATATATTCATCGCATGGCATTTATATTATTCGTGAATAAAATATATGCAATTGAATGAACGTTGAGTGTGAATTTAAAGTATTACAAATTCTACACAGTGCTACATTTCCTCACGTTTATCCTGTTTCTTATTTGAAAATTCTCTAAGCAATAATCTTCTTGCACATTTTACATTTAATGCATACGAAGTATTCTAGAGATGAACTATTCATTTTAAAGTATGGGAGTTCTAGAGATATGCTATTCAATATCAAGTATGGTAGTTCTAGAAATGTGCTATTTAATATAAAGTATGGGATTTTTAGAGATGTGCTATTCAATATGAAGTATGGAAGTTGTAAAAATGTGCTATTTAATATAAAGTATGGGAGTTCTAGAAATGTGTTATTCAATATAAAGTACGGGAGTTCTAGAAATGTGCTATTTAATATAAAATATGGGTTTTTTAGAGATGTGCTATTTAATATGAAGTATGGAAGTTGTAGAAATATGTTATTTAATATAACGTATGGGAGTTCTAGAAATGTGCTATTTAATATAAAGTATGGGATTTTTAGAGATGTGCTATTCAATATGAAGTATGGAAGTTGTAAAAATTTGTTATTTAATATAAAGTATGGGAGTTCTAGAAATGTGTTACTTAATATAAAGTATGGGAGTACTAGAAATGTGCTATTCAGTATGAGTTTTAGAGACATGCTATTTATTCAATATAAATTATGAGAGACTGATGAGTTTGCTACAGACCCATAAAAATAAATATTTCTGAGTAGCGGAATAACAAACGAATATCTTATGAGACAGTTAGAGAAGAAGAAATCAAAATAGATGGTCTCGTTGAGTGTTTGCTCAAGGAAAAGAGATATGTCTGAGAATGTAATTCGGGAAATTAATTTTTTGCTGAAAATAAGTAAAACTGGTAAAAATATTGAAAAGTGTTTATTTTGTAAAGTATTAATGTTTACTTAAATTCTAAACTTCGCGGAAATAAATTCATTTTTCGCGACCGCGTTAACAGATTTTTGCTTTCATTTCAATCCATAGCATATGTGAAAGATATTGTGTTCAACTATCGAAGTTTGGTGTCTGTACACATTTATACACGGTAGCCACATAGCAAAAACCAATGTTTGAAGAATTAAATTTATAATATAAATTATGTCATAGTTCGTCACTAGAGGTATTCAACAACAGAAGGAGTCAAGAACACTTGGAACGAGCTACAACGTTTCAGTTCAGCTCTACGCAACAGTATTATGCACAACACGGAAGTTATGCATGGCTGGTATACGGTTAATCAAGTATTATTACAAAACAAATTATAGATGTAGAAACAAGAAATTGATATTAATCAGAAGCAAATTATCGATTTTTAAGAAATCGATAATTTGTTTTCACACAATATCAACATTTACTCATCTGTATAAGGTCATGTGTTGAACACGCATTTTTTTTTTCATTAAAACAGTGAATTTTTCAGTTCTTTCAATAGTAATTAATTTGGGGATATAGATGTAATAGAGATTAATTGTATAACAACGAAAGTGCAATTTTTGATGTTATTAAGGAATTGATTACTCGTCGTTATATTTTTATGCGCCACCGAGTAAGTTACGAGTGCCTGTATACCCGCAGTAGTGAATTTGTTGTTATTTTTGAAATCGATCTCAAAGTGTCATATTGTCAGTTGTCACATATACTTACAACAAGGCTAACTTGACTGGAAAGAAGTATAACAAAAACTATAAACCTCCGCTATGTTTTATAGTATGTATACTAAACGTCATTTATAATTAAAAACTAAAATAATGTTGTATTAAACCAATACTTTGAGTTCCAGTTAACTGATTCCTATAATGTTAATTCAAATTTATATTCATGGTTTTTGCCGACGCGGTGGTCGATCGATCAAGGCGAGCGTTTCCAAGCGATCGTTCGACCGCCACGTTGTGGGTTCGAGTTCCACGTAAGGCATGGATGTTGTGTTGTTGGGCGCAGTATGTTCCGCCCCCCTCTGGTGCGCCTGGGGCAACGTCCTGGGACGGCTAAATGGTTCATGTTTCTGGCCGATGTATAGGCAAATGATGAAAGTCAAGTGCCTGGCCATTTGATTAAAAAAAAAATCATGGGTTGAATCATGGTTCATATTGAATAAAAAATTATTCTAAACCTTTTGAAAATTAATTCTGTTAGAATAGAAACCAGCTATTCAATGTATGGGCATTGGATAGATGGTTATCACCAACGTATAATGAGCGTATAAAGGCAAAACTAAGTAAATAGCCTGTTATAGCTTTCAAGGTGCATTTAAGTTAGCTTTGTCCGAAGCATGGCGTTGCTTAAGTTTGAAGAAATATTTCTAGATCATTACTTCATTGGAGATCAAAAAGTTGTAAAGTCCCAACTCTGTTCAGAACTTTAACTGAGCAAAAGTAATTTAACTCAAATATTAAGCCTACTGAAATGCAAACAATGAAACACTATCTGCCAGGGATGTGCACAGACACAAATTCAAATCCAAATAGTAAATTAATTAATACACTACAGGACTTCTTGTCTAAATAACAAAAACAAACTATTACTACTTACAGCTATACAGCATATGTACAGTTACATTTAAAAGCAATTACGGTGTAGTGGTGTGTTGGGATGAACTTCTAAAGCTTGAATTTTTTTTAAACGCAACATTTTATATTGCAGGAAAAGTTAACTTTTATTCTTGTCTAAAGTCGCGTTATTGCATCTGGCTTCGTGTTAAAACTAATTCAACTTTAGGAAATATTAGATGCAAGCATTGATTTTTCTTCAGAATAAATAGTAAAAAACATTTTCAGCGTGATATACTTTGTACGTGCGTTTTCATAATGACGTAAATTATTGTGTTACGACTGTTTACGAAACTAAATAATTTAAGGCATGTCATGTTCTTTATTATTGCAAAATATATATTAAGATACTTTTACAACATTTATTGCTATAAATGGCTATTTATCGGATTTGAAAACTAGAAATAAACGTTTTATATTAGTTATAACGATTTTTTTAACTGTATTATGTAACAATATTCTTATTTTAATTATTACCGGAAATTTTTTCGTTTGTTTTAGTTCTCAATAATTAATTTTCATTAACATTTAGCGATAATATGAAATTAGAACGATGTTTTGTAGTTATTGGTTTAGTGCTTTGTGGTCTTTTGAGGCACACACAAGAAATATTAACCTACGTTTCTATGCAGCTAACAGCCTTTTTGCAGGCCGCATCAGCATGTATTAATTATGCGTTATATATTTTTACCTTTTCATGTAGTAGTATACAGTTTTTATCCCCAAAAATTTTTTGAATATCATATAGAAATATTTATTTGTTCAAAGGGCCTTGTACCGTTGATCTTTTGCAAAGAGACGGCAATTGTTAGAAAAGCGTTTCAGTATACAATACACATTTCACAAGATGAAAGATTTTGATTACAAAATACAGTTGTTTTATGTATTAAATAATGGAACGTGATACCCCCATTTTTAGACTTATATTTGATGACAGTGAGTACTGTATTATTTCTTATTTTCTAGATGTCAGAGGTAAGTGAATAATATTTTCAGGCACAAATCACTATACTATAGGCCTTGTTTAACTGTTTCGAATTTAATTGCTGACCAAGGGTCAAGCTTAATTTTTAATATTTATTAATTTATGCCTTTATTCCATTTACCTTCTGATAAATTCCAATTATGATTTTACATGTATCGGAGAGGAGAAAAAAATCGAGCTGGACTGAAACTCACAGATTTTTAAACCGACTCTGATTTTTATTTGCAAAATATCTTCAAGCTTAGGATGAGTTCAGGATCTGTTTCTGTTGGGCTTAGCCGGGTCAGATAAACTTCTAACATTTTGGTTTATGCAGATCTCTACATCACACAGCAAATTATATAACAAATAGCGCAATTGCAACAAAAGTTTATGAGATTTAATTTTTTGAAATTGTAAGGGGCGCTAACAGTGCCGGCTCTACGTATTTTACTGTGATGACGCTGTTGTTTCTTTTGCATAACTACGTAAAGAAAGTACTAAAAATTTTCTAAAATAAATAGCAAATGTGTTATGATATAACTGAATAGCAGACAAAGCTATGCTGAAAATATTCAGCAGTGATGGGCAGTGATGTGACACTAGATAGATACAGATATGACACTAAATAGATACAGATGTGACACAAGATAGATACAGATGTAACACAAGATAGATACATCCGACCGTCCAAACAGTTACCTTACACCTTTCTGGTAGGCCGGACGGTCTGGGTCTCAACAACAAGATAGATACAGATGTGGCACAAGATAGATACAGATGTGGCACAAGATAGATACAGATGTGACACTAAATAGATGCAGGTGTGACACTAAATCGTACACAAATTTATTGGAGGCGTAGTACATGAGACCAACTGCAGCCCAAAAAAAGCATGAGGAAATTATGCCCAAAAAAATACAACAGGCAAATTTGTCAACTAATGGGATTACGCGAGAGGTGACATGCAATTCCAAAACCAATAATAGTCAACTCTTATTTAGCTTCAAGGTATATGCGGAGCTTCAAGGTATATGCGGAGCTTCAAGGGGATAGACGCTCCTGTGAAGAAAAAACTCTCACAGACAGATCTCGACTCTATAACAAATAAAAGATGTAAGTGATGTTCATAACTAGAAAGGTTTTCCCGCAATATATTTAAAATGTGTACCTCTATAGTAAGGCTAAGCACGTATAGATAGCAAAGCAAATAATTACGTTTGGTTGAACAGTGCTTTTGCTGCATTGATAAGTACCAATATTGATATCTCTGAGATGATCAAGAGGCATGTATTTTGCTGCCTTTTATGATGATACTAATTATGAGGTCAATAACGTCTGAATTATTCCAAAAATTTGACAAGAACTTTGGTCTCTTTGTCTGCACAATTTAGGAAAGTAATTTGTCACGTCATCACACATACACCCTTTTATTATAATTTTAAAGAATTCAGCTAGAATTTATTCTCATCGGCTATTGAGAACTAATTGCAACTGTAATTTGATTGTAATTCATTTTTGATGCAAATGCAAACGGTAATTTTTTATTAAAATAAATAAAGTTAAATTTATAAAAATGTGTTCATTTATTTTCTTCTGCTTGTGTAAAATTAAATTAATTTTTTCAGCAAATTCTTTCAGGATTTCCAAGAGTAAGTTTTGTCAATGGCGTAGAGTCAGTTGACGGGTTTTTTGCGGACTCACACACAGCACAATGTTAGTTCCTTTAGAGTTTTCTAATTATGTTAGTCAATGTTCTCTGACAGTTTTAACCAAGCAAGCGCAATAGTAATATGTATTTCGCAACATTTTCCTCTCAAGATACTGAGAATTGTTGCCTCACCTTTAAAAGATTTCGCAGAATTAAAAACATTGTCATAGAATTTCTCTCTATAAAATATACAAAATTGCGCATAACAACAACATATATTTTACTAAAATGCTTCAGGAAAATGTTTTAACATATTCGCATAAGTTTAATTTGTTTTTTTACATTTGGGTACCCCTAAACATTTTGCTTCTTTAGGCAAATATTTAGTGGAGCCCTAAACATTTCCTAAACATCTTGCCTACCGAGCCACCTCGAGGTTCTATTGAGTGGTAGATAATTCATTATGATATAAGTAGATTTTAACATTATAGAATTGAAAACCGAATGGATCCTTTCCTTACTGATATTTTATTCATGTCTTAAGTATATTCAGAAAATGAAGACTGTGTTTAATCATGAAAACCCATGATGCAAAAATATGTAGAACATCTTTTTTATATTCCGTCACTTGATCTGCATGTTTCTTTAGAGGAAGTTCTTCCTTTTAACCTTTTAAAATGATGCCATTCATCTCTTTTCTACAAAGCGGCCTTCTTTGAAATTCTTTGCATGTGCATCCGCCTGTGTTTTGTGCCATTGTCAAAATCAGAAAAATAAAATTTTGTGCTTGCTACCACTATTTCTATTCGTCTCAAGAAATCCGTTAAGCTGAAAGCTTAAGCTCGTTAGCTATCTATTATATTAATAAACTCAAGCTGTCACATCGTATATTCTTCGTGCAAGGAAGACTTTTGTGTGGGCTGAGCAGTCAATATGGCATTTTTATTTTAGGATAAATTTGAGATTGAAATTTTTTATGCATGTACTGGAAGCTTTGCTGATATATATGTTTAAAATTTATGTTTAAAATTATTTTAATCAAAAATAAGGAAATCTTTGTATTATTTGCTACGAACAAAATATTTCATATTTTTAAATTTGTTTTTATACTATGGTTTTAAAATTTAATTAAACAGATAGCAAATGCATGTGCCAAACATATATTCTTTGAAGTACTTTGTTCTCATTTCTCAGATTTTAATTCTTAATTGTAAATGCCTTTATTTATGTAATATATGTATTACAAAACATTTACAGATACATTTGCGTTATCTATAATCTGCCTGAAACGAAATTTGTTTAATTTTATTATTTTATTTTTACTTTACAATCACGGAAATCAGAATGAGGAATCTACGTAAGACGGAAATCTACTTGAGTTAACTTTAGGTTCCATGCTATTCAGATTATTAAAGCGATAATTATATTAAAGTAAGAAATCTCAAGCCAGAAATGCTTAAATTAAAGTAACAGATATTTAGAGGGATAACGAAATATATGCTTAGATTTAACCATACTTTTAAACTACTGGATAAGCAGGTGAAAATATAAAAACTGTTCAGTTTCCCTTTATTTTATTTTTCTTGTGACAAAAGTTATTGAATTTTGAAAGTTTAATTGAAAACAAACATGTGGTTAAAATTATGAAAATTAAATATAATTTAGTCTGTTTAGAAATGTCTAAAACTCGTTTCTATGTTTGTAACAAAAGTGTGGTAAATAATGTGCATATTAATTTTGTTATGAAACCCTGTAAATATTTTATTTCTAACTTTTAAGAAAATACAGAGTGTAATGTTTTTAAGAACTTTAAAAAAAATACAGAGTGTAATGTTTTTAAGAAATTTAAAAAGAAATACAGAGTGTAATGTTTTTAAGAAATTTAAAAAAATACAGAGTGTAATGTTTTTAAGAAATTTAAAAAAATACAGAGTGTAATGTTTTTAAGAAATTTAAAAAAAATACAGAGTGTAATGTTTTTAAGAAATTTAAAAAAAATACAGAGTGTAATGTTTTTAAGAAATTTAGGAAAATACAGAGTGTAATGATTCTTTTAACGTATGTTTACCAGTAGGTATGTTATTCTTTTCAAATAATCATAAAATTTTATCTACGCATGTTTTTAAATAAAAATATTTTTAATTCTCTACCTTAACATTATTAAAAGTAACTTTCTCGTAATAGCCAAACTCCTATTTTACATACATAATTTCCTAAAACGAATTGGAAATTTGTAGTTATGATTGGGACTCGGAGCAGATGTAATTTAGGGGCTGTGAATGATAAATACATCTATTCTTCAATGATAAATTACATTTATTTTATGTACCTACCTTAGGTACTTTAGGAAAAAATGAAAGCTACATTGCAAATAAATATTTTTTTCTTTCTCCTGAGCGAAAAACCGCTGTCTGAATTCGCTGTAAATACAGAAAATACAGAGTGTAATGTTTTTAAGAAGTTTTAAAAAAATTCAGAGTGTAATGTTTTTAAGAAATTTAAAAAAAAAAACAGAGTGTAATGTTTTTAAGAAATTTAGGAAAATACAGAGTGTAATGATTCTTTTAACGTATGTTTACCAGTAGGTATGTTATTCTTTTCAAATAATCATAAAATTTTATCTACGCATGTTTTTAAATAAAAATATTTTTAATTCTCTACCTTAATATCATTAAAAGTAATTTTTCTCTTAATAGCCAAACTCCTAGTTTACATACATAATTTCCTAAAACGAATTGGAAATTTGTAGTTATGATTGGGACTCGGAGCAGATGTAGTTTAGGGGCTGTGAATGATAAATACACCTATTCTTCAATGATAAATGACATTTATTTTATGTACCCACCTTAGGTACTTTAGGAAAAAGTGAAAGCTACATTGCAAGTAAATATTTTTTTTCTTTCTCCTGAGCGAAAAACCGCTGTCTGAATTCGCTGTTTCTGCGAATCGCACCTCATAAAGGTTAGAAGATTCTAAACAAAATTATATTTTTTACAATTGTAAAATCTATTCAAATATAATTGACTAAAAGAGAATTTCCGCACGTAGACTACAGGGGCATTTAATGATCACTCATAATTTAATGATACTGCGGCAATAATGAGGTTACAGTGTGGTGCGCAGTCAACTTATTACATAGAAAAATTATTACATAGAAAAATGCGAAAAAAAATGTGCATATATAAACCGTCATTTTTGCTCACCTTTATGTACATTCTATAAAGTGTAATTAACTGAATTCTATTTTACATATTTTATATTATGTGTTTTAATTTTACAACATTTTTCTTTTGATTTTTTAAGGTAAAAAATTCGGGCCTGGTTGTGCCAGTTACCATTTTTCGAAAAATATCTATCTTAAAAATCTCGAAATTTTGCCCTTTCATGCTAATGAACTAACCAATGCATTAATTTTAACAAACAAAGTTTGAAGTGTATATTAGAATTGATGCAGAGAATAACCTCTTCTTCAGAACATATCCAATCTGAATCTGCTAAATATAATGTACAAATAGGAGAATAGTGATATTTTAATGAGGTTCAACGCCTGGTCAGTTGCTATAGTTTATTAAACAATACAGCTTTGATTCTCTATATAAATATCATTACTTTATCTGTCACAATAAATGATCGTATTGATTGTACTCCACTGATATCTATTCATAAGCAATTGACAATGATTACATTATATTTATTTGTTTACCATATAGTGTTGAGTAAAATATTTTCATTTGGAGTTGGTTTAAAGCTATAAACCAAATGTTTAGCTTCGGAAACATGGCATAAATTTTGGACAATCCTTTTACAAGGTTAAAAGAATGGCTAATTAAGGTTAAAACAATGTCCTTCATTTTTGATTTTCAAACAGATTAACACAAAGAAAAATTATGCAAAATATGCTTATGTGAGCGTTATTGTTTTCAAATACCACAAAAAAATGCATCTAAAATAAATCCTGCTTTCTAATCATAGGCACAAAGTTTTTATCTCACGGTGTCACATATTTAAGTAGACCTATAGCAAGATATTTCATATAAAATTCATTTTTAAAATAGAAGAAAAAGGGATATAGTCTTGTCATTATTTAAAGAAGTATAATATTTATATGGAGCATAATTAAAATTAGAATGCAAACATACTAGATATTTTTATATTTACAGTTATGGTAAAATTTACGTAAAATTTTACTAAAAATTAAGCCTGCGCTCCAATATTTTAAAAATATTCTACCTCCAATGCCGTTGCAAAAGTCCCATAACTTTTTATTTTAAATTACACATTACGTTCTATTTTCGAATATATTACTAGGTTTTACATTATAAATTTCTTACGATGCAAAAAGCATGAGAATCCCAACTGACCGTATATTCAACACACCGCTCATGAAAACACGAAAGGATTTAAATGACTCTGACCATCCAGCTTATACTGAGCACAGCTCCATCGGGTGTGGCAGAACAGCCGGAAAAAAGAACACGATTCCCCGGCGCCTGGGGAATTGCTTAAATTGATGGAACCCCCTCGGCAGCAGGGTGCGAGATGCGTTTGATTCATTCAAAAAATCTATGACATGATTGGGTTACAAAAATGATAATTAATCAACGGATGGGTTTATTGTTTTTGGAGTAGTCTGTGATATATTTGGGAAATGCTATTAAAATATGAACGTTAGATGTCATGTCCGCAAGAAAAAAAAATATATATTTTTAAAATTCATTAGCATTTGTCTGTTCATCGTATGGACTCCGTTCAAAGTTTATTTGAAAGAGAAGTTTCCGATCTTTTCGATGTCAAGATGGAAACTTTGTGATAATGTTTTAGGTCGCTAGGGAATCGATTTGCATAAATATCAATCTAAATCGGCATAAAGCATAAAATAACTCAACTAATTCAAAATTGAAAAAAATAACGCCAAGGTGCACCTATTCGGGTCCTGAAGTACCTGTTCATAGTCGTACGACGCTAAAATTTTCTGCTACAGACTGATACGAATCCTTATATTAATCTTATTAAATATATAAATATGATAGTTTTACATTTAGGAAATCGCGATATTTTTGTCTTATTTTACTTTTCATCTTGGCATCTTGCCTACTAAAACTTCAGCTTACATTTACTTTTAGATTTTACTGCCCCCCTCCCCCCCCCCCAATTCTGAAGAAAACAGTTAAAGGCGGTAGGGCAATAAAAATGAGAAACAGAAATGGTTTGTTGTGCTCTAGCAGTCATCTCTGTACACTACTTTCTTGCTCATACATAATATGTCACGCCACATTGTCGTTAAGTCAATTATTCTAATTTAAAAACCTCCCATGGTTTAAAAAAATATTCATTGTAGTTCATTTTAATCGTGAGGCTTCGGAGTAAAAGTCACTATCGGAATCATGTAATTTTTTTTATGTATATATATTTATTTTTTATTTATTTATTTATTTTTCACTTTATAAATGTTTCCGTCCAAAATTTTCTATTTCTCAATTTGCGTAAAGAAATGAATGTTAATTTTTTAAAAGACGCACGTAAGAATTTCCATTAGAAATATTTAAACGAATATTGCTGCCATTTTTAGGTATATAGAACTAGAAATGTGTTCTAAATTTTAATGCGAGATATTCATTTTATTATTTCCAAAGACTATATTGCAGTAAAGAGTAATACGACTTTAGTTTGTTTGAATATAGTTTTTTTCATTTCTTGAAGTGCAAGTAATCGGGCCTATTTATAGAACATTTTTTAGCAAATTCTTTGCCACACTGATATATATATGCATACACTTATAAGTTTGAAAGTGTATTTATTGTGTGGCAAAATAAAGATTATTATTGTTTTGTTTTGTATAATCAAGAACTGGTTGGATGCAGAAATTTTAACCACCCCAATTAAAAATACCCTTCCTTTCCTAATTCTTATTCCAAATTCATGTCTCATACCACGTGCTTATCGTGACCTTGAATTCCATCCCACGACATTGTTTCGACTATAGACTAAACTCTCTCAGTAACTTCGTAGCCCTCTCTTTTGTGATAAACCAATCGGAACCACAAAAGTAAACTTTCTTCATCAAAATTGCCTCTTGCATGCACTTTACGAGTCTTCGCGAACTGTAATTACGAACTATCCAGCTAAAATCTGCCTAACATGTAAATTTCTCCTCATTAAAAGACCCTTGAGTTACTTTTCTCTTTGTCCAGAACCCGCCAGGGTACACATTTTTTTATAATTCACTTGATCCGGCTGGAGAAATATCTACACCATATTTTTTTTAAATACTGTATCAGCAATCGAACTCTCTGGCACACACCCTCTCTCTTAGATATGTGGGCTTAATTCCATGTTAACATCAGACTACGAAATTCGACGGTGATGGTGGTCACAGGGGCCACTCCCGTACCTGTAACTGAACATTGTATAAAGGTGTATTATTAATAAAATTGTCTATCTTAATGAGGAACGTTTCTTGAGGTAATATTTATAACATCACGTTTATATACAATTTATTAGGATGTTTTAAATGGCATCATAAAATACATTTATTTTATCATGTGTGGCAATGTTGTCAGCGACACCGGCAGCTTTAGATCGCAAATAGCAGTCGTAAAGAACCTTTCTGCCCCAACCGAGAATCGAACCACGGATCTTTGTACTGGCCAGCCAACGATCTACTGTTGAATTCTTGATTATATATATATATATATATATATATATATATATATATATATATATCAGATTGACGTGCAACTGACAATCGGACTGACCACCTCCTGCTATTTGTACCACAGGTTAGGCTCCTGCTTCTATTTTTATCCTTCAGGTTAGCTTTTTGCGTGTTCGTCAACCTCCCGATTTGAAATCTGTGCTATATACCAGAGTCCACCGAATCCGTGCTAGAACCTTGCTGCCCTAACCGTGAATCGAATCACGGATCTTTGGACTGGCCAGCCGACGTTCTACCGTTGAGCTATTGGGACAGAATTGCAAGCTCTTATCGTCGAAGTGGACAAGCCATCTGACAAGAAAATTATTTGCTGGGGAACTTTTCAAGTGTAAAGAAAAACCCCAGTAAATAGTGCACATCATGTTTTCTAAAATTTGCTGTTAAACCATCTATAAGAAAGCCAGAAAAAAATAAATAAGAATATCGTATTTGGAGCGCGAATTCCAGCCCTTTGGCAAGATATTGATTTCCTCACCTTATCACCTTGCCATTAAAATCTGTCAATATTTATCTATCTATATCTTGTGATCTTCTTTTTGAATAAAGTATCAACTGAGATGATTAGAGAAGATCGTGGGGTACCCGCGGTTACCCGACCCGAAACCAATCAGCTTTGCTGGTTGCAAATAGTAAACAGCAAAAAATTGTTTTTTAGTTTTATAACTTTATAGCTTTTTAACTTTATTTTAGATCCAAAACATTACAAAATACTTTCCTTATACATTATGTATATAAGGAAAGTAACAGGTTAAAATTGAATCACAACACAGTTACAACAAGACAAGCAAAAGAATAGCAATGACAAAACAAAACAAAAAAACAATACAATACAATACAATACAAGAGAGACATAAGACAGAAAAAAGAAAAGAGGGGAAAACCCCGAAGGGAAAAAAACCCTAGCACAGAATACAAAGAGGTACGCAAACAGAAAAGACATAACAAAAAACATAACACATTGCACGAAACAAACACATTACACGAAACACAAACCGCAGGGTAAATACCACGTGAACTCCCAGGGAGAGGAAAGATAGTACTGTAGGAATATACAAATGTGTGTACACCGTAGACACCAAGGGAGAAGGTGGGCGGGTTAAAACCGTAGGAATGTAATTATGTACAAAAAGTGAGGAGGAATATATAGTAATATACAATTATATACAGAGAGAGGAACAGTGTGAGAAACACAGACCAAGGAGAACCGGAGAATTCACAGGTCGATCAAGAGACTTTGTTACAGATTTCCCGAACGGCGAGAATACAATTTTTAAGAATCGAGGATTTATTTTTGCAAACGTTGGCGAACCAGGCCGCAGAGTTAGCATCAGAGGGACGGGATAGGTGGAAGGGTTTGGTAACCGGGCAGGAAAAAATAAAGTGGTCGGCATCACCATAGCTGTTGCAGACACAGTTTGACGAAGATTTATGCTTGAAAAAGTGGAGGTAGTCCAAGAAGGGGCCGTGGCCCGTAAGAAAGTATGTTAAAAATTTGTTGGGAATTAGAAGGTTTGTATCAACAATGGGGAGGAATTTTGAGATTCTTGCTGGGTCATAGGAACGGGGAGAAATGTATTCATTCAGATAAGTCTGCCAATTTTTAAGAAGAAGGTTTTTACAATATTTGAGAAGAGAGTAGGGAAATGGGATATGGAGGGGGGTACCAGAGATGGTGGCTAATTTAGCATGATGGTCTGCGACCTCGTTGCCTAGGTTGTTGTCGTGGGCTTTAACCCATGAAAGATTGATGAGATTTTTTGAAGAATTAGGTTTGGTTTTAATGTTAATAACAAAGTTTGATTTGTCTTTGATTGAGTTCAGTGCCGAAATAGAGGAGAGGCTGTCTGAAAAAATGTTGACTTTTAAATTGTTTTCTTTAGCCCAAGAAATGGCAAAGTCGATAGCTGCAATTTCAGCCTGAAATACAGTATTCTCGCCGCTAAGTTTAAAGGAGTAAACCCCGTCCAGGACATCTTGTTTAAATATGCAAACGGCGAATCCGGTGTTTCCGTCAATTGAGGAGCCGTCTGTGTAGATATTAATATTGGAAAAAGAAAGAGGATCATGAGGCTGAAAAAGGGCAATGCGGTTTGAAGGATGGTAATTTGAAAGGGGTGAATTAAAATCAAAAAGAGAAGGGTCCGGGATGTTTGTATCAGTTAAGGAATTTAAGTGATGTTTCCAGAATATGTATTTCGAATGTTGAATTTTTATTACTAGATGAATGGGGGGAATGTCGGTCAGGGAGAAAAGAGAGATGTTAGAAGACGTTCTAAAGCCGGTGGAAATTTTAAGTAAGAAGATCCTTTGAAGAGAAAGTAAGTTTTTAATTTGAGCCCCAGTAATGTTACTACCCCAGATACCTGCCCCATAGGAAAGAATCTTTTCAATAACCGACAGGTACCAGACCTTTAAAAATGATTTATTTACTCCCCAGTTACAGCCCGCAAGTTTACCAAAAGTAGAAGCGATCTTACAAAATCTCTCTTTAAGGAAGAAAACATGAGCGCTCCATTTAAAGTTATCGTCTAAGATTAATCCTAAAAATTTCAGATTTCTGGAGATTTTAATTTTTTTACCATTAAATTTTGAAAGTGGGGTTTTTCTTGATTTTGGATTTAGACTTGTTAAAGATGATTGCGTTACATTTTTCATGAGATATTTCAAGTTTCAGACTAGCGAGAGAATCTGAAACTGTTTTTAAAAGATGGTTGGTATTTGTTGCAAGGGAGCGGAGGGTAGGACCAAAAGTTACCACCGCGAGATCATCCGCGAAGGCCTGTAAATAGTGGTGGTCGTTATTTAGAAGAAGTATTTTGTTAAAGTAGATACTCCACAGGGTAGGAGAGATTACTGAACCCTGTGGGGCGCCACAAGAAATGTTTTGAGAAAACAGAAGAGCCGTCGATGAAAGAGACACCTCTGTTTTGAAGATATGAGAAGATGAAGTTTTGGTAGGATGGAGGAAGGTTTATTTGGTTGAGGGTGCTGGGAAGAATATCCCAGTTCAAGTTATCGAAAGCCCCGCGGATGTCTACGGTGGTAAGGGAGACATAGTGTCCTGGCCGAAGTTTACCAATGGAATTAATCAACCCGTGAGTCGCATCTTCACAGCTGCGCAACTCACGGAAACCAAACTGAAGGGGGTGAAGGACCTCCTCAGAGGAGAGCCAGAAATTAAGCTTGTTAATAAAGATTTTTTCTATTATCTTCCCAAGGGTTGGGAGAAGGCATATAGGGCGGTAGGACGAACAAAGTGTAGGGTCTTTGCCCGGTTTATTGAAATAAAGAACGTTAGCAGTTTTTAAACAAGAGGGGAGTGACTAAATTTAAAACAAAGATTAAGAATTTTTGAAATTAGGGAGGGGAAGGATTTAAAGAGTTTTTTCCAAATATTAAAGTCAATTTTGTCGGGGCCAGGGGTCCTACCACTTTTTAAATTATTAAAAACAATAAAGAGTTCCTCTGAGGAAACACTTCCCAGTCCGTGAGTTGGCAGAGTGACAGAGGGAAAACCTGCAAGATCTGCATCATCCCTAAAACAATGGTCCATAAGCCGATCAATTTTTTCTTGATGAGAGAGGTTGAGATTTTCAAGGAAATTGGAGTTCAAGACTATTTATTTTTCGATGTTTCTGGAAGGCAAATTTGAAGTGTGTATTAAAAGAAGAGTTACAGCTTGAGCAAAAGGCTTTCCAGGAGTCTAGTTTTGTTTTATTTATTAATTTTTTGTATTTTGCCTTATTGAGTTTATATTTTATTTTTGTGGCCGAAATAAGGTCGGGAGAAGCAGAGATTCTCTCCAAGGATTTGATCCTTTTGAAGAGGGCCGAGACAAAGTTGCGGAAGTTAGATAAATTTTTGTTCCACCAAGTGAAACCCTTGACACGGGGGGGAGGGGGTCTCTTTTTCTTGATGTTAGAAAGAGCACAATTTTGGACTAAAAGAGTGAAGGTAGAATAAAATTCATCAAGAGCAGCGGTATTAGATATATTTTTTATTAATGAATTTAGATGATTAATATGAGATTTAAAGTTAAAAATGAATTTTCCCAAATTGTATTGAGTTTTAAGATAAAAGTCCTGAGAGGGGGGGGGGGAATCAAGAATTAGAGTAATTTGAATCATATGATGATCACTGAGGGAGTCATCGGAGAGAATCTCCCAGCAGCGAAGAGCATCGAAAAAAGAGAAGTTAGTTAATGTGAGGTCGGGAAAACCAATTCCGGAATGGGATTCGAAGGTTGGACCATTGCTGGGATCGTTGCAAATTACCAGGTTGTTTGCCAGGCAAAAGTCAATCAAATTTAGTCCCCGTTGGTCTGTGAAGCTATAGCCCCACATCCGTGCCCGGGCATTAAAGTCTCCTAGTAGAAGGAAATCGGAATTAAAAAAGTCCAGAGAGAGTTCGGAGAGAATGGACGTAAAATGATCATGAGGGGGAAAGTAAATGCTTGAAAGGATTAACGTTTTGTTCGGAGAGAGACAGACTTCTATGAAGACCGAAGAAAGAGTAATACATTTTAAATGAACTGTAATATCGGGGTTAAATACTAATATGGCTGCTTTTTGAGAGGCTGATGAAAATTGATGTATACCAGGAGGGGGAGAAAGGATTTTCCCCTTGTTGACATAAGGCTCATGTATACAGGCAGAATCTATGGAGTTGTAGAGGGCAAATTGGATTAAGTTATTGTGCAAGGCGAGAGAATGATTTGTATTAAGTTGAATGCATTTTATGGCTGCTTTTTGAGAGGCTGATGAAAATTGATGTATACCAGGGGGGGGGGGAGAAAGGATTTTCCCCTTGTTGACATAAGGCTCATGTATACAGGCAAAATCTATGGAGTTGTCGAGGGCAAATTGGATTAAGTTATTGTGCGAGGCCAGAGAATGATTTGTATTAAGTTGAATACATTTTATGGCTGCTTTTTGAGAGGCTGATGAAAATTGATGTATACCAGTAGGGGGAGAAAGGATTTTCCCCTTGTTGACATAAGGCTCATGTATACAGGCAAAATCTATGGAGTTGTCGAGGGCAAATTGGATTAAGTTATTGTGCGAGGCGAGAGAATGATTTGTATTAAGTTGAATACATTTTATGGCTGCTTTTTGAGAGGCTGATGAAAATTGATGTATACCAGGAGGGGGAGAAAGGATTTTCCCCTTGTTGACATAAGGCTCATGTATACAGGCAAAATCTATGGAGTTGTCGAGGGCAAATTGGATTAAGTTATTGTGCGAGGCGAGAGAATGATTTGTATTAAGTTGAATACATTTTATAGTCTTTATTCCGGAGAAAGGGAATGGCCCAGGCACGAATGCGAAGCGAAAAAGAATACATTACATACGGGGTACAACAAGCAAAAGACATTAATATACAAATGTAATTATAATATAAAGACAACATTAGATGAAGATATAATGATAACATAAGAAGAAAAGGGAGCATTATGCCTCCCGCTGAAGATCACGAATTCGTTTAACCTCAGCCTGGAAAGCACGGCAGGCTGCCTTGTCGTGAGCATGGTGGTCCGTACGATAACCGAGAGAAGGGTTATTATCATTGGCAGTGCAGCAATTCACACACTCAGTGTTCCTGGCTTTGCAGGTCCTGTGTGTGTGGTAACTTTTGGTGCAGAAACTACAGTTGCCCAGGGGATGCGGGCAGAAGTTCGCCATATGTCCAAACCCCTGACACTTGAAGCACCATTTGAAAGCAATATATCTTTTAACCAAGAAGCTGTTGAAATTATAAAAAAGTTTCTTTGCATCAATAATTTTTCCTGCCACAAATACACTAACCTGGAACACCCAGTTTATTAGATTGTTTCTGGTCTTAAACTTTTTTATGATCTTGATATCAGCTGGAGTTAAGTTTTTGTGATTGAGGCATATTAACGCCTTCACTTTCTCCTCCGTATAGTTCGGGGGGATGTTGAAAATTATAAGCGCTCTCCTTCTATCCTCCTGCATACGAATAGAGAATTTTTCAGCCAGGCCGGATTTTTGGAAGATTGGAACTAGTTTTTCAGGATTGCTCTCCCGGCATGTTATTTTCAGTGTCCCGTTTTGGAGTGCGGTAATGTTTTTTATACTGACGTCACGTGGGCACCGGAAAAATTGAAGATCACGTTGTAGTTCAGAGTTAGTTTTCGTACGGTCGTGACCTTGTAGCAGCACGCTAGAATATGTTCTCAGTTTTGGGCCAACAGAGGAAGAGGAAGAGGAATTAGATGCTTTCGCAGAGGAGCTTGTAGAAGTTGAGGCACCGAGGTTACAAAGGTTTTTTTCCAGGTTTTGCCTTACAGTTTTGTCAATTAAGGCTGGTAGGTTTTTCTGGAGGTCCGTTGAGAAGGATTTGAAGTCGTCGGTCAGCGTGTTTTTGAATTGAGTTAGCTCTTCGTTGAAGGCCTTAGCCAGATTTAGGAATTGATCAGGGGGAGGAGAAGAGGGTAGAGGAGCTGAGATGAGCTGATTTTCCAGGGAGCTGCAGGAGTTCTTGATGTCAGCAATTCTTTTATCGACATAGGCTCTCTGGGTTGCAGTGATCTTTACATATTTGAAGAGGTAGTTGTGGAGCCTCTCCACATTTTTGTTAATTTGCGCCAGGAAATCCCCGTTAAGATCTGAGCAGCAGACATCGGAAGACTCGACAGTATTGGAGATTGAGGCTGCATCGTCAACGGGATCGGAATCAGCGTTGGAGAGAAGAGGAGTTCTAGGTAATGATGAAACCGGAGGAGAGGATGAGGAGATACCATGGGGAAAAGACGGGAACTCCGCAGGTGCAGAAGACATTAGAGGAGGAGAGGAAGACTGCAGAGAAGTCGATGTGGAAGTACCAATAGGTGGCTGAGAGGAGTTAAGTGGAGAGGAATCTTCGAAGATGGACACTGAGACACACTGGGTTTGGGCCGTAGTGGAAGGTTTAGGAGTTTCCATTTTTTTTTTAGTGGCAAGAGTCGATGGAAGACTGGAGAAAGGTACTGATTGCTTGAAAGGCTTTAGGACAGTCTTTGAAAACACATTAAATTGTGGCCGGGGAGAGGCAAATGAAGATGTTCGACGAGGAAGAGGAAGAAGCGGAGGAGAGCGAGAAGCAGCAGCACTGGAGTATGAAGAGTATTGAGACACAGAAGAAAGAATAGACGATGATGACTTCAAATCAGTCAGTTTTACTGTAGGTTGAGAATTCGTGGAGCGAAGATAGGGATTGTCTGCTGGAGAGCTAGAGTTTTTTACGATGCCTACAGAGGCAGGAGAAAGAGGGCCGGAAGGAAACAGGGGGGAAGCCAAAGTTACAGGGGGGAGGGGGGAAATCCGGGTGGGGGGAGAAATATTCCATAATAAACCAAGGACAAGGAAAACAAGTTTATATAAAACAAACAACAAAAGAAAAAAAGCAAGGAACAACAAAAAAAACACAAAAAAACAGCGGGGGGGGGGCAAGTTAAAAGGGCCAGGGGGAGGAAAAAAGGCCATAAAAACAAAAAGGCAAGGGAACGGGGCAAAAAGCAATTAAAAAACAAAAAAACCCAATAAAAGGAAAAAGGGATGCCGAGAAAACGCAGGGCGGGGCAAAAGAGGAATTCATAACAGCGGTGCGGTAAAAACAATTTTTTAAATGGAAAACACAGGTCGAGGCTGTCCAAACTTTTTATAAAGGTTAAACGGGCACGAGTTGCCGAAGGGAAAAGCTGAATTTTAATTTTAAAAAAAGTTAAATTTTTTTTTTTTTTTTTTTTTTTTTTTTTAGAAAATGAAAATGGAATTTCTATGTTAAAACGGACCAAAGGAAATCACACGGGTAAGGGGAGACAATGAGCCACAAAAAGGGAAGAAGAGGACAAGGGACGGATGCCAAGGCAGGTAAAAGTTTAAGCGGTAAAACATGAACTGGGAGCCAAGGAGGGACAAACCATTTTGAGCAAAGGGGAGAACCGTACAATCAAAACTGGCGAAAATATGAAAACAACTTGTACTAAACATCAAAATACATATATATACACTATTCCCCGGGTAAAAATATAAGACAAATTGCATTATATACACTATAAGGATAGATAATATACAAGATTTATACAGTTTTAAGCAATAAAATACTGGTTTACAGATGTACAAAAGTGCCTAAATTTGTACTTTTGGAAGAAAATCTCCCAATACAATGGCATAGTGAAGCGATGGACAATAAATGGAAAAATTATAAAATATAAACAGAGATTGCTCACCACCCGAGGGTCGGAGAGGAAAAGCAAAGACACCACGATAAAGCTCACGACACAGGGAACAAAAAAATGCTAAACACCATATAACACAAAGCAGAACCACGCGCCCAAGGCTCGAAAAAGCAAGAGAACGAAAACATGCGTACTTTCGCTTTCAGTAATAAAAATAGAATCTGGTTAAGTGAGCATAATTTCATATGCTAGATGATCGCGTGATTTCGGGTCTGGAAAGACATTTCGACCACACATTTTTCATTCCTCGGAGAAGAAATCTAAAATATACCTCTTTTATATTCTAAGCTGTAGTTAATGCTATAAGTGAGCAAAGATTCAGCCTCCTATCGTCACCTCCGAGAGTAGAGGCCGCAGCACTAACTTTTGACTTGGAAGTATTTTCGATAATGTACATTAAAATGAGTGATTTAGAAGATTAATATTGCTGTACATTTCCTTAAAATAAAATATTTATAATGACTCAAATTCACTCTGGAGTCAAAGATGAAATGATTGCATTCAGTTAGTCAGTGTTTTAATAAAAGTTTGAAAAAAAAACCTGTATATTTATTGCTTAATCAGGCATTTTATTTGAATAATTCTTCAGTACATTCAGCTAAAGTATGCGTACTTACAGATAAAGTATGCAGAAACTGAAATGATTACTGAATACTATATCTTTAAGTATCGTAAGATAATCATTAAAAAGAAACTCAGAATTTAACTTTTAATATGCTTACGTGTTTATTTTTACTTCATTTTATTTTATTCATTTTTTATTGTTGTTATAAATTGTAAAATGATTTAGAATTAAGATAAAATACTAGTTGAATGCCATCCATTAACCTATGTACTATAATTTGTAGAAGTTCAGGTTTTCTAATATAGCACATCTTATATTCCTTTTTCTACTACCACACATTAACAAATGTTAAACAATTTTGCTTAATTATAGAGATTGAAATACCTCAGGGGCTTTGAAAACTTAATAAAGCTACGTAATAGAACTTTTTGGTATTAATATTTCATTTACAATTCCATTGAAGTGAAAATGTAAGAATGATTAAATTAGCTTTGTATTATTAAAATAACATTAACTATGATATAATGAAATATGCAATGGTAACTTGAAATTGTAAGTTGGTTACTTTGCTTTTTTCCAAGTAATTTTAACAATTTTCAATAACATAATAACTCGCTACATAAAAAAATATGCACAACCTAAACAGAAATAACTTCTTAACCCATTCTTTTAAAATTTCAGCATGCCATAACAAATAATAAAAAATATACATACAATATATTAAGATACTAAATTTTTTATATGCAATTACTTACTTATCAAACGGTTAAAAATATGTATTTGATGTGTGAAATATTATATTTTACATTATTTTACTTTCATAACTTTAGTGTAGCATTTTTATTGCTACGATTTCTTACTATTGACAATATCTTAAAAAAAGAATGATATTTTTTTTATCTATATAAATAAAATTGAAAATACATCTATCTGTCTGTGTGTTTATTTATCATCACGGTAGAACTGCTGCATCGAATTTCATGAAAATTTGTGGGTAGCCTTGAAATAGCCCTACTTAAAATTTAGTTCATGTTTCGAGTTTCTAGGACCAGGGATTGTCGAGATATGAATAAAAGTCCCACAATTAAACCTTCCATAAAAATATAATTCTGCAGATGATATATTTTCCGTAAATTTATTAAGAAAATTATATCATGATGCTTAGCAACGCAATTAAATCAAATGTGTTTATTAGGCAGATGATTATTATTAAATTTTTCCGAGTTAAACAATAAAGAAATTCATATGAAAAAAATTTATAACCATTTTTATACCATTTTAGCGCTTTCATGTTAGTATAATTATTGATCCAATTTCATATATATTTTATAATTTGTTTTGAACCGAGGTTATTTTACTCTTTAGATCTGCTTGTGAAGATAATTTTGTATAGAGAACACAGAAAGGGGAATTAAATTTAGAAGAATTAAGTGAAGAGATAATTAAATGAAATATTTTAATAGAATATTTTGAGTAAGAATGTCATTTAGAATACTGCAGGAATTTACACATATTTTAAATCATGGGCAATGTCGGGTATATCTGCTATTAACAGTATACATAAAATTGTTTATTATCACGGTAGAACTCGCCTATTTTATTTTCATTAGAATTATTATAAAATTTCAAAAATAGAGGCTCCAAATATTAAAACTTCACATCCAATTCTGAATTTTAAGTTTCTTGTATTATATAATCAGTACGGTCTTACTGCTTACTGCTAGTCTATTATACTAGAACGGTCTTACTGCTAGTCTATTATAAAATATCACACAACTGACAACATTATTAAAATAATTTTAAAATATTTGCAGAAAACTGAATAATTTATGACAACATATTACGTACACTAGGTAAATGACACAAGCTAACCTGATAAAATAAACATTTTAAACATTGAATGGTTTTAAATACTTCACAATTATTTAACAAAGCTTAATTTTACAAGTGCCTGGGCAGTTTTCTTAATTAATGTGACAACAATAAAAATTTAAAACAATCTAAGAAAACTCTAAAAGGTTTGTTGACGTAATAATTAGCAACAAAACAATTTAGAATCCAGTTAGCTTTAATTGAAAAGAAATTTAGACAAGAAAGAAAAATGTAATTTAAATGCCATATATATTTAAAATTCTAAGTAATTTTAAATGACATGATAATAAGCAAAAAATGGTAAGCACTTTCTTCTAAAGAGCATTTGCATTATCCAAATCCAATATGTAGTATATCCAATGTAGTATACATCCAATGTAATAAGGTATGTAATCAAAGGTATGCTGGTCAAAATCATTATTAAATCATGAACTAACATATTAGATACTTAAAAATACGATAAAGGATCATTGTCTAGAAAAAAAAACCGTTGTACATCCACGAGCCCACGTACTGCACATATCTTTGTGTGGGCTACTAGGGGAGAATTTTCTAGAAAAGGTCAGGCAGGGAAATTCGAAGGCCAGATTTGGGCCTACAGCTTCTACGATTCGAAGTGCGAGGGGGGGGGGGGGGTCAGTAGTTCGGCTTCTACTCTCGGGGGTGACGCTTCAACGCCACTTGAATGGCTTCTGAAGATCCCGGAAGACTTTTCTACAAATCTCACTTTTTCTGCCCCTGGAGGAGGAAAGGAGTCGAAAATCCGGAAATGTTTTTGTCGATACTGTAAGTGTGCAAAGATTCGGTCACCTGGGGGCTTCTGGAGGATCTAAAGAGACTTTTTGGACTCCCCCCCCCCGAGTGCAAATAAAAAATCCGGCTCAATTTGGTTCTGTCCTGTGGCTGCTACTATAAGTGTGTAAATATTAAGTCTTCGGGACTTCATCTCTAAAGCCACAAGCACGTTAGATAATAATATATGTGAAGGGGGGAAAAAGTCATTTTGTCAAGTTGTAATTTGATGGCATATAAGATTGCCGCCTAAATATTTGGACTGACTCCCAGATACAAATAGAATATTTCCGCCATTACTTGACCTCACATAGAAATAATTCCAAAATATTCTAATGGCAGTGACATATTTGCTGCACTCATTCTTTAGTGTTGTTTGTAAATCCTCATTTTGAAGTACTCCTCAGCGGGTGAGGTTTACTGATTATATACAGTAGGTAACTTATGTAAATTTACTTGCCAGTTACCTATTCCCAATTAGATTAGATGATTTCGAAGCTTGAAAGGCTTTGTGCGAGCTTAAGCGCTTAGTGATAGTTCGAAACTCTATATCATCGTGCGTTGGGGATTTGTCGACCTCATTTGGATTGCAGCAGCTCCGTAAACACTAATGTCCCCAATGCGATGCGTTGTATCATACTTGTTAGCCATAATATAAATATTTCTATACAGAGAAACCTGCAGCCGGTAAAAGACTGGCCAATTTGAAACCAAATTTGACACGAACGCATTCCAGACTGGTAGGAAGTTATTTTGTTTTTCGTATATATCTGCCGTTAGGATTCGGTTATAACGAGCATCCTGGGACTCACTGATGTGCTCGTTAAATCCTGACACCCACTAAATTCCTTTTGCACAGCAAAACTATATATAATTTGTGATAATGGTCAGTCAGAGAGAATGAGAGGATTATGCCCACAGAGGGCAATAAAAGTAATGTCAAACAACACGGTGGACACCTATCTAGTATATAGAGTCCCGATTATCCGATTCTTGGTTATCTGAGGCTCCTTGTTATCCAAGCTCTCTTTCTCTCCCACCCCCTTCTCTCTCTTTTTGTTTTACTGATTTATCACTTTCTTATGAAGTTCAAATGTCTGCTCTCGTGAAGTCCTGAATTCATTGACAGCGAGGAACAAAATAATGATAAAGATAGCTTTCTACTCATAGAGCTAGTAAAAATCTTCCAGTTTTAGAGTATATTACGGCAGAAGACATGAATGAGGGATGAGCAACAGGAGAGATGGGCGATATGTGTCCAATAAAAAGCTCCAGAATTTCATATGCGGCAGGCCTAAATTTTATGCAATGAAAAATTATAAATGAGCTTAATAGAAGCTAAGCGAGTCCTGAGCGTAGCTTCCTTATTATCGACTCTGACTGTGTGCGAAAGTTTCGTTGACATATTAAACGCAATCGATTCGAATGAAATTTGTGCATAATTAGAACTAATTATGTTTTAGGTCATGACGAAGCCCGAATTTTTAACTTCGAGATATGTAGTGAGGTATCTGAGGTCAAAAGTCAGATAATGTAAAGTCTATGGAGAAAATTTAATTTTAGAAAATTCGTGTACGAAACAAAATTTTTATTTGTTTAAAAACTCTCATCACAATAATTATTGTCTTAAAAAACTGCGTTTTTAAATTTTTAAAAGGTAAAATTTATACGTTTTATTGTAAATTTTATTCTAAATGTAGAAAATTCGTGTATGAAACAAAATTTTTATTTATTTACAAACTCTCATCACAATTAATATTGTCTTAAAAAACTGCGTTTTTAAAGTTTTAAAAGGTAAAATTTATACGTTTTATTGTAAATTAAAAAAAATTTAACATATCTGCAATGAAACAACTGCCTATGTCATTAACATCTTATATTCTCCTTCATAAAATTTATTAAGCCTTGAAGTTCCTCGTGATCTTCCTCTTTGTGTTTTGATAACGTGTGACGGCTACACTGGACGGACTCTTTATAACGGTGTCATGCCAATAACACCATTTAGTCTTTTTTGCAAGAAACGACAAGAACTGCACTCTTAAGCAAATATCGTTAGCTTTAGCTTATGCTATCGGTAGCTATTGATCGCAAGGTATTACTTTAGATAAAGCAGTGGTATTATTGGTCCCACTTATTTGCTCTTAGTATTACTTACTTTGGTGCATCAAAGCCCGGAAACCCCGGATTTGGTGCATTAAATCCTGTTTTCAATTTGAAAGGCTTCGAAATTGGTCAAAAGAAAGGTGTCAATTTAAAGAAGAAAGAACTATGCCGCCTTGAAAATTTGCAATAGCATTCTATTTGAAAATAACTTTGATTTAAAATTACTGCTTTCGTGAAATAAACGTCTCAATTATTAAACACGTAGCTAGTTACACTGCTTTGCTTTAGTTTCGGGCCACGAGAAAGATATTTTAGGTGTGTTTATCTGCGTTAAATAAAGATTAAAATCCGCAAATTAATGAGAAATTAATTATTTAGATCTAAAACAGAGGGAGAATAATGGCAAATAAATGCATTGAAAACCTTCATTACGATGCAGTATCAATACATCACTAAATGATACATATCAATACCATGTATCGATGTAATGAACAAATTTGCCGATGACTAAATTAGACGAAAATCAGTTGAATATTCGAACAGAACCCGTTGAACGTAATTAAAGTTCTATACCCTAAGGACTAATTAGTAGTAATGTGATTGGTAAATTACTGGTGCAATTCATTTTGAGAATTTTGATTCACGTATTAAAATGAAAGTCTAATTGATGCATTGGTTCAATATTGCATCATGAAATGAAGTGTTTAAGTGTTTGTTTACAATTGAATTGTTTGATCACGTTTTAAAGTGTTTGTTTACAATTTCGTGACATAAATTTAAATTTCTGTACTCCAACTTAAATTTTCAAAACTGTAACATTGAAGCTGAGTATTTTTTGTATTTGAAATAAAAAATTCATGTGAGTTCGTGAGCTCCAGAACACAAAATCTCGACGCGAAATTTCGAACACAGAGAGTGTCCGGAAAGAAAATAAAGTTATGGTTAGTTGTAGAAGTAAAGTGCATTATAAAAAATAATCAGCAAAGGGAGGAGAATTTAGCTATGATAGTTGCGACTCCTAGAAATGATAATTTCGTGAAATGGAAAATTAATTTTTTATATGGCCCTCTAATAAAAATGTTAATTAGTAATGTTTTCTTCACGCCTAATTAGGGAAAAAGTGAGTGACCCGGTACCTTTTGATGAAAAATTCGCTGAGATATCAATAATTGAAATCCTTGACTTATTTCACTTTACCAGAACTGCAAGTGTTGTTGTTGAAACCCAGACCGTCCGACCTACCAGAAAGGTGTAAGGTAACTGTTTGGACGGTCGGGAAGTGCCACCCAATTTAGACCGGAACCCAGTGGGGGAGGCATCCACAGGGACCGTACCCTCCTTCCCCTACCACCAACCTCTCGGAAGGACTTTCGGACCCACATGTTTAACGTGATCGTACTCCGCATGAACACGGCGGCAGTTTTGGCAGCGGCTGGAATCGAACCCGGGCCTACCGAGTGCAACTCCAGCGCGCTAACCAATGGGCTACCGCGCCCGGAACTGCAAGTGTGTATAATTTCTTCTGAAAGTAAATATGGTAGACATCAACAAATATATTTAAAACGAGAAAATTGTCAATTAAAATTTACTAACATTTAATTTTGAGGAATTTCTTTGTTACTGGTCCTTGAAATCGCACAAAAAGCACCTAGTAACAATAACTGGAATACCTCGGCCAATTTTTCATCAAAAAGTTTCGGATAAATTTCTTTTGAACTAATTAAGCACGGCGCAAATTTTACTAATTGATATTTTTGATTGGTGGCCGTATAAAAAAATTACAATTTGTATCTTCATGAAATTATCAGTTTCGGAGGGGGGCAACAATCATAGCTTAATTCTTCTATTTTTGCTGATTATTTTTCATATTACTTTACTTCTACAACCAATTGTTGACTTTATATTCCTTTCGGAACATCCTGTATAACTACTTTTAAGTACTTAAATGTTTTTTTTTTATATTTCTATGTGTTATTTGGTTTATTTTTCAAACATTATTTTTCTGTCTTGTTTTACATTTAATATAAATCAACCAAGTGAATTTTCTTTTCATGACATCTTGCCGTCATTCTCCGTATGACATCTTGCATGTCATTGTTATTAAATTATAGTGCATGATGTGCTTGCTCCTTTTCGTTACCTGTAATATTACAATCCTGAATTCCTAACGAGAATGCAGTGTAGTGGAATCCTATTATCCTATTCATATTCAAAGAGCATTACTTCCTAACGCGGCCCTAGTTGGCGAGCTGAATTATGTGCTTCGTACAAGGTATGTAATGAATAACGCCTGTACTATGATGGATGTTTAGTTTCGCATGGAATTAGGACTTCGCCAACTACGAATGTCAAGTATGCGGAAAATAACTCAGATGACTGACTTTAATATGATATTGTTGGCTTATAGTATGTTTCCTACACGTAGACTTCTTTATGCCAGTTAATAAAAGCATATTTGTATCAGCTTTAGTCACAATTTAATGCATCTTGCAAGAGTAT
Source organism: Amaurobius ferox (assembly GCA_951213105.1). Classification (NCBI taxonomy): domain Eukaryota; kingdom Metazoa; phylum Arthropoda; class Arachnida; order Araneae; family Amaurobiidae; genus Amaurobius; species Amaurobius ferox. Next base: position 80,832,047 of record OX578141.1, read on the forward strand.
CTGTAGAAAGCCATTCCTTTTCTCACGCTGTTTCTTGGTTTCAGAAATGTTGCCATACTATTGTTTTTACAAAAAATTTCCTTGAAACCTCCACTTCTCAAGATCTGCTATAGATAGAGCTTAGATGACGACTGGTGTGGATTTAACATCAATTTCCGGAGGAGAATGTGTGTGTGTGTGTGTGCGCGCGGGGGGGGGGGTTCTAAGGATTAGCACTTCCTGTTCTTTTTCCATTTCCGGTTCAAAAACAGTTCTTGAAACATATGTTTCTTAAAATTGGCTATAGATAAAGTTTAGATAACGACTGATGTAAATTCAGCATCAAATTCTGGGAGAGAAAAGGAAGTCCACTAAGGATTTCCGGAGGATAATGTGTGTGTAGGGGTGAGGGGGAAACTAAGGATTAGCACTTCCTGTTCTTTTTCCATTTCCTGTTCAAAACAGTTCTTGAAACATATGTTTCTTAAAATTGGCTATAGATAAAGCTTAGATAACGACTGATGTAAATTCAGCATCAAATTCTGGGAGAGAAAAGGAAGTCCACTAGGGATTTCCACTTGCGTGTTTTTATCACTTCCGGTTCAGAGCAGTTCTTTCAAACATCCATTTCTCAGAATTAGCTATAAATAGATCTTAGATGATGATTGATATTGAACATTAATTGTTGAAATACATTGTTTTATTGTTACATTTATTTTACTGAAATTACTTAATAATACGATAATTAAGGAAATTTTATAGAAAACTAATAGGAGTTTCTAAGTACTAATTAGATCGTAAAATCTGTAATGTTGTTAGTTATATGTGGCTGGTCTCTTAAAAAAGCTTGCCTTCAACTGGCCCTCAGTCATCCCGGCCCGGTGATTATACCGTACAGGTCTAGGGCTAGTCCGTTCCTGGGTCAGATTACCCAAAATGATCCTATTGATAATTTTATTAATTTATGTTCTAAATATTTAATTGATTAATAATTCAATAATTAATCCATCAATGTAATCTAATCTAAAAATATAATATAGCAGTTAACACACAAATTAATTTTAAAAGCTTGTTTCCACCTACAGAATCTTTTACAGCATAGATTTGAAAAATGCGTCCTGAACCTTCCGTTAATCTATATATAAAGTCATTTGCATAAATGGCGATCTTAAACTTTTGAAACTTTCTTCTGTGCATGAAGCGTGAAACAAAAAAGACAAACGTAAATTGAAATTCCCATTCGACTACAATCATAAATTATTTTAAGTGGTCATTTAATTTATTTTTTCTTTCGTTTAATTGCACTCACTGGCCCTTACTTTTTTTTTTTCAATTTAGAATGAGAATTTAATTTTAGGGAAAATTAAAACTTATTATGTTACGCAGGTAATCTAATAATTATTTATTTAGAGAATATTCTTTAAGGTACATATACTTGTAATGGTGATTCAGAATTGTTGAATCAGTTCATAGTTTGCATCTTTTGTTAGTTTTATCGGCAATTAAAATAGTTTTAGTAAACGTGTTTTAGTATAATGTGGTGAGATTTTTTCTTCAAAATATATACAGTAAAGAACTAGAGTTGGCGTTTTAAAAAATAATTTTACCAATTACATTTGGATGAATATTTAAAGTGAAGATAAAAGATTCACTTATCAAGTATTAATTATTTAAACTTAAATTTTTGTATACATATGAATGTATATTATTTTGTGTATAATTTTGTATGCACTGAATTTCTTATGCTGTTGGTGCAATTAGACGATATTAAATACTGTGTATCTTTTATTTTGTTACAAATCATAACAAAGATATTAATCATTGACTTAAATACTGAGGCTGTTTACACATTTTTTGAACAAATTTAAAGCAATATAATTAAGGTTTGCAGCAAAAATATTTATTTCTTAAATATTCTATCTAATAGCCCTTTTCTTGGACTATATTTCCGAGAGGACTTTTCTTAAAGTTATGAGTGGTATTTTATTCCACTCCTCTTTTACAGTTATCCATAGTCCATACATTTTAAGTCTGCGTATAGAAATTTTTTGTATTAAGAATCCAAAAGCACAATAATCCATTTGGGGACACTTCAGACGACTCTGGAGGAATGTGAGAAAAAGGTGTAGTTTTTATACCTGTATCGTTTATCATTTTTTTTTTTTCAAGAAATTTAATTGTAGATTTTAATGTGTGACTGATATCTTTATCCTGATGAAGGTCTACATTATTAAGACTCTGTGGAGAAAAGGATGGTATTTCTTCTTTAAATAAAGGACTTACTTATTTTTATTTAAAGAAGAAATATATGTTGAATTCATTTTGACATTTTTCTCGACTTAATTTATCTTTGTACAAAAACCCAGCAATAAGAATGAATCCTTTACTGAAACTTTCTTTTTGATTTTTGGAGCCAAGTTTTAGGTCTTTTTATCCTCTTTCGCGAAAGTAAATCAACCCTTTTTTGTTATACTGTCATTTAAATAGATCCAGGTTTCATCAATTGTCACAATATATTTCCATCTGTCACCGGTTAAAGGATTTTCATAGAGAATTCTACAGGGTATTCTGCGCTCAGCCATATGTCTAAGCAAAATGTGGTGAATATTATGCTTTTTAGCTGTTTTAAGATTTAAATTTTTATTTATTATCTTGTTTACAGTCGCTATAGAGGTATTTAAAGACACTGCAATTTTTTCTTTGAGTCAGTGAATTTTCTTTTGAGACAAGAGACTTTGTCGTAAATGTACGTACACCTTCTTTGCGTATTCATTCCTTGTTCTTCTTTCGGTTAAAGCAATGCTTGACGTATTTTCCATTTATTACTAATAATAATGCTTGTTTTGCATTTAGAAATACGAATTCCATGGTTTTCACAGTGTTTTTTAATTATAGAATAAGAATATTTCTCTTTGGAAAGAGCAAAATCGTATCTTTCAATTCAAAGTTTATTTACATGCGCCATTTTTAAAATAGACAAAATTTAACTACAACAAACAATAATTTAGCTTTTACAAAATGAGTTGTTGCCAGACATTTGTTTAATTAATTTAAGTTTTGCTATTTTTGGCAATAAAATCGTTCTAAAAATGTGTAAACAGCCTCTAATTATATCGTTGTTTGAAAAAGGCCTGTTTTCCATAAGTTTACCTCGAATTTTTTCATCCAGACAAGTATTAAATGCATGGATTTGAACGCATTTTATTTTTATTTTGAGTTATATTTAATATGTAAAAAAGAAAATTTTAAAAAGGAATTCTAAGCGAAATATATCCTGAACTACGTGACCGATTTCGATAAAACTTTTTTCGGGCAATGGAGCTGCGTTCGGATAATATCGATATTAGCTAAATTTCTAGTTATCCTTAACTGGGAGCAGGTTTATGCTTAAAATATTTTAGATTTTGTAAGACTTAAAATATTACAAACATTTTCAAGATAATCCAACTCAAATATTCTAAATAAAACTAATGATGTAAAAATTTACTTTTTGAAGAGAAGCGAATTTTGAGCGTATACCACCTTTGAGCTAGTTTTGAGTTTTGAGCGCGTTTTGAGCGTTAACACCCTCGAGTAAATTTTGAGTTTTGAGCATATAACACTTTAACACCAGCGAGTTTTCAGCTTATAACACTTTAACACCTTCTCAAATCTGATTGTGTGCAAAAGTTTTGTTTTGTAAAACTCAACCAATTTTATAAAAAAAATTGTACATAGCTTGAACTGATGTTCGCTTTAGGTCATAACGAAGCCCGAATTTTAAATTTCGATCTATGTACTGAAATATTTGAGGTGAAAAGTCAGATGTTTATGAACAAAATTTAATTTCAAAAAATTCGCATGCCAAACAGAAATTTCTCTTTATTTGCTATAACTTGTACAATTATTCAAGTTATTAGGCTGACTTGTACATTAATTATTCAATGTTTAATATTTACGATTTAATATATGAGTTTTTACCACTTTCATGAAATAAACGTATACATGTGACTAGATACCCTAAGCTTCGCATCAGTTTCGGATCGCAAGAGACATATTAGTTGTATATTTGAATCCGCAAACATGATGTGTTTGTTCAATTGATAATTTTAATAAATTTTCACAAAATAATAAAATTAATTCGAAACTCTGGTCGCCTCGACTTGCCGCAAGTATAACATCCAATACTAGATACCGGAAATAAATATTCTAAGTTCTTAATAAGAATGTATGAATTAATGTATAATTTTTTTGAGAGAGTCAATCACTTTTTTCATAATGTAATGGACTTATGCTAATCTATTTATTTGGAGAACAAAATATATTTTCGTAAACTTTATCTTCATTTACCCTTAATTGGACATATTAATGTTTGTAACTTCGTTGTTCCTTACCGTGTAACCAACTTCTGAAACATGATTGAAATTCAATTCCTATAGATGAAAATTTTCATTTTTCCACTGATAGAGAAGAGTACTAACATTAACATTCTCTTATTAAAGATTTTTCGATACGGGCACTAGCGTTAACATTCTCTTATTAAAGATTTTTCGATACGGGCACTAACGTTAACATTTTCTTATTAAAGATTTTTCGATACGGGCACTAACGTTAACATTTTCTTATTAAAGATTTTTCGATACGGGCACTAACGTTAGCATTATCTTATTAAAGATTTTTCGATACGGGCACTAACGTTAGCATTCTCTTATTAAAGATTTTTCGATACGGGCACTAACGTTAACATTCTCTTATTAAAGATTTTTCGATACGGGCACTAACGTTAACATTTTCTGATTAAAGATTTTTCGATACGGGCACTAACGTTAACATTCTCTTATTAAAGATTTTTCGATACGGGCACTAACGTTAACATTATCTTATTAAAGATTTTTCGATACGGGCACTAACGTTAACATTCTCTTATTAAAGATTTTTCGATACGGGCACTAACGTTAACATTTTCTTATTACTTGAGATTTTTCGACATGGGCACTAATGTTGTTCCTTACCTCTTATTACTTAAGATTTTTCTCTTATTAAGATTTTTCATTTTTATGATTCTCTTAGTATGTTCATGTTTATTTATATCAGTAAAGCACATTTTCTTTAAACTTATGTTACACTATAAGACTTGTTGCTTTGCCTTAAACGTTCTCAAAAATCAAGAAAGGTCTGTATCGATATTGTTTCCCTGTTTTCAAAATTAATACCGAAATACCGGTCTTAATTTTAACCCAGTATTGAAAACCCTAGTCAAGAAGGCCAAGGTTAAATCACTATGTAAAACAGTGACTATACCTGGTGACTTTACACACTCCTGGTGACTATACACTCCTGGTGACTATACCTGGACACTATACCTGGTGACTTTACACACTCCGTCATTTCCCGGCCATACATCAAACTGCCATAAACCCCTGGGTTGGCTGTATGGTCTGGGCCTTTCACACTCCGTCATTTGACTGCATTAACAGCTAGACAAAAACTACCGGGGTTATCACTGTATAAGTATATAAATGACAGCTAGTCATTTATATACTTACTAGATAATGTACCGCCGTTGTCCGGGATTTAAGATGCACACCTCGGATTAAAATGACACCGGAACATATAGCGAATTCTCAAAAACCCAACAACGGTTTTACGATAAATACGTCACTGCTTCGTACAGCAACGGACAGGCTGTGACGTCAGTTGCAACAAATACTGCGTAGCAACCTGAGAATGAAGCATTTCCCCACCGAAATCGAAAGTCTTAATTTTTATGTTTTTGTTTAATTAACAGAAAATTAAAAAATAGAGTAATTAAAGAAGTAGTGCGAATATATACACCTATATGTTTGCCAAAGTATAGAATTGTGCTAATCTTTCTTTCTCGAATACACAGAAATAAGAATAAGATATCTTAAAACATACTTATTTCGATGTATTTAACAATAAATAAATGAATATGAAAGAATTGTTTTACGGATTCGGTTTAAAGATCGTTAGAAAGAACATTTTTCGATCTTTCAAGTAATGTCAATATAGAAACTCTGATAATATTTTTGATCACTAAGAACTAATTTGGGTGAACATCGCTCAAAATCGTACTTCAGCATGAAATAACTAAAAAACAACGGATGTTCGTTCAGCCAAGCCAGTACAGAATTCCGCGGCTATCCGAAGCTCAGATTTTCCGCTATAGACGACAAACAAAAGACAAAAATATTTTATGTAAGATACACTGTGGAAGCGGATAACACAATATACAGCAGACAGTAACATTACTTCTTTGATAGATTCAGAAGTGTAAAGCCATAAATAACAGGATTTGGATTTTCTCGTCTAAATCTAAAAACATTTTTTAGAGCTTATTTTAGCAGTTTTGGTAAATCCGAAGTAGGGAATCCTCATTGTTTTGTTTCAATTTTGTCAGAGAAAATAGTTCAACATACTGTTACTGTTGGCTTTCTATTTTTGAGCCAAATTTCGTATTTCGTTTATATTGTTACATTTACGCAGTATGTGTGCTATATTAGCAATTGAACTTATTTTCATAGAAGGTTACTATGTTGAAGACCCAGATCGTCCGACTCATCCTAAGGACTCGAGTAACCGCTTGGACGGCCGGAAAAAAAAGGTTACTATGTGAAGGTTTCTAGTTTACTATGTGAACAAAATTGGATGTAGCTTTATGTGTAAAGATTCAATTATTAAACGCATAAATTGTTAAGTAACAGAGCAAAACTTGACGTTTATGGAAGAAAGTTGTGTAGAACGACTGTATATGAACTGAAACCTAGATATAATTTATCACCATTCGTATCTAATATGAAATACTGTATATGTGGTAGATTCGGGAATGCTTTTTTCGTTAATGTAGCTTTATTTTGTGGAAATACTGCAAATTAACTTGGTTAATACATACTATGTATTATATTAATTAAAATTGGTGTAAAACTACACAGATATGACAGGTTTTATCCGAAATATACCATTAATACCAACTAAAAATGATCAGATTGCAGAAATACAACACCATGGTACCGAGTGTCATTCTTGTACAAGGCTATTTGAATCAAATCAAAAGCAATAAATCAAAAGCATGGAAGTTTCCAAATAGGAAAAGAAAATGAAAAGTCATTTGATGGATGTTTTCAAAGACACTTGCCTTTCTTTTAATTTAAGCATCTACGCCTATATATTATGTAATAACATATCACGCAGTGGAGAATATGTAAGTAACTTAGCAGTTTCGTGCATCTTTATGCCAAGGCTGCTGTTGCCTTAGATTTGCCTGTTCGTGTCGTACTCTCCGCAGGTCCGCTCTCTGAGGTCGCACCTCACCAACATCTCGAATCATGATCTTCTTATATAATGAGACCACCTGAAACATTTTCTCGAAACATGGATTTCAGACTTCGATGATGGTGACCCTTTTCTTTACCCAAAGGTAGACTTCGAGAATTGTTTTTTCGTTAATGTAGCTTCATTTTACGGAAATACTGCAACTTAACTTAGTTAATACATACTGTGCATTATATTCATTAAACTTGGTGTAAAACTACACAGGTATGGCAGATTTTATCCGAAATATGCCATTAATGCCAACTTAAAATGACCAGATTGCAGAAATACAACACCATGGTACCGAGTGTTTTTCTTTTACTAAGCTATTTGAACCAAATCAAAAGCGCTAAATCAGAAGCATGAAAGTTTCCAAATGGGAAAAGAATGGGAAAAGTCATTTGATGGGTGTTTTCAAAGACACGTGTCTTTCTTTTAATTTAAACATCTGTGCATATATATTATGTAATAACGTATCACGCAGCGGAGAATATGTGAGTAACAGCAGGTCCATTCTCTGCGCTCACATCTCTCCATCGCCTTATTCTGTCTCTTTTTATCTTGATCCAGGACATCATGATATAATAAGTCCACCTGAGACATCTTAGATTTCAGACTTCAATGATAGTGGCCCATTTGTTTACCCAAAGATAGACTTTGGATAAAGGAAACTAAGAAAGAGAAGTAATATTATCTGTCCCACCTATTTGAGAGGCATATCACTTCGGAGGGCATACCACTTTGACAGGCATACCATTCCATGGATGCTTCACAGTCTATGAGGGTCTAGAAAAATTAAAAAGAGCAAAATTATTTTATGCGCGTTCCTTACAAGTATTCTACTAATAATTCTAATAATGCTAATTATTACTATTATAATTATTATCAATAGATAACTACTTCTATTAATAGTCTCTAATATTCCTTTTCTTCTCAACAACTGAATCTGCTTGTGTGCCCAGTTTCTATATTGCACTAAAAGATACTCTCCCATTTAATAAAACCGAAACCTGAAAGCAACTTGAATAAAATTCTAAATAAATATCAGGTTCATTTCGATTTTCCTAGCCTCCATTAATGAAATTTCTCCTTTTATCTTCTGTGGAGTAAAATGAGCTGTTTCGCCGCCCACTTTTGAACATCATTATATACACGGAGTTCCATAATTTCTATAAATCACTTGAATCAAACGTTTTTGAAGTTATGTTGTAATGCCGTTTCATGAAGGGTTGCTTCTTATTCAATCAGTTTGATAATGAGAAAACCTTTGAGGGTTTTCGTCGTCTGAAGTCAACATGCAGTGATCTTAAACTCATTTACCGTTTAGTTTGCGTTATAGAAATCAAGTTGAGCGAGAAATTTAATGGTATGAGTAAATTGATTTTCCCGCTTTGGGTGTTCTAAAATTTTACAACAGCATTGCTCGTCAGGTATCTTTTATTCTATATTATATTTAGAAAGACAATTTGTATGTTGTGCAATATTTAATGTAGTCGAATTATGGAAAATATATTTCAGTAATTTCCGTTTTAATTTCCTTGCGCAGAGAGTTAGAGAAAAGTATGGTAATAGTGATTGTGATTTGTACCACTTCTCTTCATAGATATGGATTTAGCCTTAGATATTGCAAGCTTTTAACTTTGGACAGCCCAGTGGTTGGCGCGCTAGGATTGCACTCTGATGACCCAAGTTTAATTTCCGGCTCTGCTCTACTGTCCATTTGTTCACGCGGAGTACGGACGCGGTAAATATGTAGACCCGTAAGTTCTTCCGATAGGCTGGTAGTAAGGGAAGGAGAGTACGGTACCTGTGGATGCTACCCCCACTGGGTTCTGTTCTAAATTGGGTGACACTTTCCGGCCGTCCAAACACATACTTTACAGCTTCGGGTAGGTCGGACGGTCTGGATCGAAGAAGAAACGTTCCATTCGTTTGTGAGACATCGCATCTACAGTCTCATATTACACACACACATACACTAACATTCAACACATTCTAATACACACATACACACACACGTACAGGCATCACCTCGAAAACGTACGATTCGAGTTAGGGGATTCTTAAAAAACATGTTCTTTCAAGATAGGAATACCAACCTCTAAAGAGGTGCTGCAAACTTTCTCAATCGATACCATTTAGCCCCTATCCTATTCGTAGCCCTTACTTTTGCAGCTATGTTAAACTTCAATCGAAAATTAAAGGGATGCATAAGGACATGTGAGGGAACCTTTATAACTTAAACAATGCCCAGTAAGTTTGTGCCCAAAGATATATGAATATCAAACAATTCAGATGGATATAAAAGTAACATGAAACAACAAAGTGGACAACATTAATCTATAATTGCTACTCCATCTCCAAATAACTTAGTAGCCCATTTACCATTCATGTGTTCTGTATCCAATATCTTTGTGGTCATCCAAATTCAGAAGACATTTATGCTCTTCCCGGGCAAGATCAGGATGTTTCTTTTCTTTTTTTGCTCTGATTTTTATCACCTTTATTGTGATTTTACTCAGTTTTACTATTTCATATGCTCGTTATATCCCTGGAATAAAAAATTTTGTTCATTAAAAACGAGTAAATGAGGCTGAAATTAACAATGTACGAATAAGAGGTTAATAATTTCCTCATTAAATCTAGAATCTCGTTTTAAAATCTCTTTGAGAAAAGTATTTAAAATATGTTAACATTCCATAGTTTATTAAATCTATTGATTTCAACAGAAAACATAATTCTACACGTGCATGAGAACGTTACAGAGAAATCCATGCAATTCTAATATTTGCAAGTGCCTTCAAAATTAAAATTGTGAAGGGTCGAGGTACACATATTATCCATGCGCGTTTATAGTTGAAACTTTATTGCTTTTCAACTTGCGTAATTCACAATGTATTTAAAACTTCTAAAAATTAAAAATACTTTAATGGTTTTCTCATATAATTTATATTTACTTTGCAAATTTAAAATCTTCAAATACAAAATACTTATATATCGGCACTTTAAAATTAGCTTCCGTGGTTCTATTTAGTAGTAGGTGCGGTGGGAATGATAGTTGCGTCGATGTATCTTATTATTATGCTACTTAACATGATCGGCTCATAATATTGCGAAGAGCCTCCTGCTCATTTGCATTGCAAATCGCCTGAAATACACTTTTATCGACCTAACCTCTTCCGTTGCTTTTGTTGAAACCCGTGGATGCGAAATTTAGGAACAGCACATTGACATTTAAAGCAATGAATTACTCCTCTGAACTTCGGAATTAAAATGTTTATTTGAACCGTGATGTAAGTTCAAAAGCTCTGAAAATAAATCTTAAATTAATAACTAAGCTTTTAAAAATTAGCTTCAAAGTTAACGATCCTTTTATACTTTTTCTAGAACCTAATGAACTTTTGATGGATCTCTGTTTTGCCTTTCCTTTTCCCTTAGGCATGGGATCTTTTTGCTGCTTTGACAGGTGATGTTTGGGATTAGCTTGGTTTTCTTTAAGTATCTTAAAACCTATTACCATTAAAATTAGCATAAAACCGTTTTAAAAGTTTTTGATTGCCTCTGTTGTTGAGTTGACTTTTCTCCGGAAAATTCTCAGAACAATTGTTTGCTTTTATCAGTTTCTGCTGTGTTTAAGAGCGTAATATTCGCGCTTTTAAGCACCATGTCATTTTATTACATTCAGATTTTTATTTTCCTACATGGTAAATCAGAATCCTCGGCGATTTTATTCATTAAATAGGGATATCCTTTATAGGTAGATTTGCTAGCTGATGTGAAAATAGAAAAATATGAGCATTAACTTGAATTATATACAGTAACTCGTAATTCTGGAATAGTTTATCAAATGTTTTCCTCAATTCCAATGATGAAGAAAACTAGTTTCAACTTAATATATGAGCTTATCCATGACAGTTCTTTGAATCTGTGTGTGTAATTCAAACAATGTGATTGCATTCATTTTAGAAAAATAAGTTAAACGTGCGATTTAACTGCTTTTTCCAATATGAAAAAATATATCTTAATCATTTTCGACAAGGCTGGACAAATTATTTCGTATTTAGGGGCTTGTCTAAATTAGCGTCAACTTTATATCACGTCGTATTACATTTTAATAACTCCGACTTTTTTACCCCTTAATTTGTATTAAATTTTAGATTATAAGGAGGGAACAACAGACTAAATTTGTGTTTGGCATCTTTTTTATCCATAAAAATTATAAATATCGTCAGAAGTGAAAGAGGACCCTATGCGAATTTATACAGGTTCTGCAAACTTCAACATTTTTAGCAAATCCAAATTTTAAAAATGGTTAGCCTACATTTTAAAAATGGCCTAATGAAAATGGTGGATGCCATGGTCAAATTTCTAAGTATCACGACCTAGAAATTTGCCCAAGATTTAACCCATATTTTGTCCAGCCTTCGTTTTAGAATCAGCTTAAATGCAATATTTTTACTTTGCGTCTTCTAATTACAAATTTTCAAGTTTATTACCTTTCTTTCTTCCTCAAGAAGAATACCTGCTGTTTATTTAGAGAAATACTATTCATTTAATAAATTGCTGTTCATTTAATAAAATGTTGATTTTGTTTCACAAAAATTAATAAGAGTAAAATTTTAATTGAATTAGCCATCCGATTCAATTTTGTATATAATGCTACTACTTTTATTTCATCTTATTGCGCGCGTATGAAACTTTGTCCTGTGAGTCAGATTGTCTGTTGAAGTTTCGATTCCCTTTAGAAACGAATGCTTTAAAATAAATACCATTTTCTACAATCATTTGCAGAGTTGATGAATTTATTTGCATTACGTTCCCGCTCTTTGAATAATTTGCATTACTTTTGTATTGCATCTCTAATGTGGTTCGCCGAGATTTAAAGGCATTGAAAGATGAACATTTTCAATCGAAATAGTCTTGAATGACACGAGCTATTTCATCTAAGACTTTTTTCTAGCTGTCTTCTGTACACTTACGTTTTGCTCAACTTTTGTGTCAATTCTGTCTGCTGGAGCATATTTTCTGCATGACATTGTTTCTTTTTGTTGAGGATACGTGTCGCAAATATTTTTCGCTGCATCTGTTCTTGCACCGTTTTTTCAAATTCCTGCCATGTGTCACGTTTCTTGTTTATTTTTTCAATTTCAAACTATACTGCTTATTTATTTAGTTTTTGTTGGAAAAGCGTCTTATGTGGGTAGAATATTTGACTTTCAGCTGGATTATTTTGTGATGATGTCTCCAAGGATCTTATTTCTTCCCTGTATGCAAACGCGTGGATAGATTCGCTCCGATTCTTCCATTAGAGAAATGATCTCATTCAATTTGTGAGAAATGCTTTACTTTTTCCTTTATGTTTATTTTCTGCATTTTCTGCACCATAATGCATATTTTTCTTTTGTCAAATTGAAATTGAGGAAATAATTCATTGCATATAGATGTGGGGAATTTTAAATCTTTGTTGCAAAGAGTAAAACTTGGAAATGCTTCGTTAATCTGCTAATTTTTCTTTATCGGTGTAAAAATGAGCTCAGTTTAAAATCTTGAAAGGTATTTCATCTGCTTTGTTAAGCAAACCTAAAGTAGAATAATTTATATTTAGAGTTTTTAAATGATACCCCATCCTCAATGGGTTTTTTTTCCCCCTAAAATTTCTAAAAACTTCATTACGAGCAGTTAGTTTTAGCATATTGAAAATGATTTTACTAGATTTCATATGAAAAAAAAGAAAGAAAATAGAATATTACACGTTTGTCAAAATTAAGCTTTTTTTTTTTCCTTTCAATTTATGGGTACAAAATTGATCACCATTTTGGTAGTGTAGCCAGGTTTTTTTTCTCTAGAATAACATATTTAACATCCTTTAGGCACGAATTGTGGTTCGGAATCTTCTGGAATAGTTTTATTTGCTGTTTTCCTTATCAACTACCATCCTAGGAGGATGTATTCCATTCTCCTAGATACCATTTCGACAATTGCTGCCGTGGCGTTTGTGCACGTATAACATACCGCAAGTTTTTCAGTTTTTACATTAATCAGTTTTTACATTCTTCAGTTTTTACATTACCTTATGTTTAAGAAGCCAATTTTTACGATTATTTTTACTTTGTATGATGAATATTTTAATTTGTTTCGTTTTAATTGGTAATTTGGGTTTTATGGATCGAAACGAATACTGACGTTGTTATTATGTTATTACTAAGATGTTTCATTTTATTGATTGTCTTTATATGTTCATATTTTATTAGATAGGTAAAAATACCTTTTGTTTAAAATTAAGTTGCACTGTACGGTTTGATGTTTTCCTTAAATTTCCTGATATTTTTTTCCATGTGCAGAATTTTAATATTTAAAACTCGAGAAATTACATGTATCAATATCGGTATCCTAATTTTGAAAATTAGGAATATCAAATCACTGGTTTTCGCCCTGGTATTGAATATTTTACTTGCAATTTTGAAAAATATATCAGTAAAAGGAAAATTTTGATAACAAGAAAAATAATTATTGATACGATGCATATCGAAAGCTATTGTATCGATATCGTATTCAATCATCGATGCAAAATATCGATGTCTCGCAAGACCATGTATCCATATACCGATAAGCGGTATCTATACGCTCTTGTTTGATCTCAATTTCCAGGTTTGGGAAGATTTACAACTTTCTGTCTTTGCTGCATCCTCATTTCATTCAGCAATAATAAATCTGAAAACCGCCCTTTGTAACAATTATGTTTGTCTATCTTTTATCTCGATCCTAAAGTTTTTAGGTTATTTATTTTAAACACACCAGACTTCAATTCCTGTAGCAAGGAAGAATATTCAACAATATACCCTTTTTATTTTTTTCACAGAAAAAAGGAACCGTCACTGGAAACCGCACCACTTAATAATCGTGTTTAGTATTAATAATCTTGTTTAGTAGTAATAATCGTGTTTAGTGTGAGTTCTTAGTTCATTTATTTTCAGCACCCCAGATTTCGAATTCTGAACCAAGAAAGAATAATAAACAGCGTGCCCTTTCTGTTTTTATTATATTTCAAGGAAACATTTCATCCCCGGAAACCGCACTTTGTAATAATCGTGTTTGTCTCTTCATTCTTCTATCTCGATCCTAAAGTTTTAGTTCATTTATTTTAAGCACTCTAGACTTCAATTCTAAACCAAGGACGAATATTCAACAATATACCCTTTCTCTTTTATTTCAGAAAATAAAGGAAGAAACAAGTGAAAACTATTTTGTTTTTGTGGTGAATAATACTTGCATTCTGAACGATTTTAGGAATAAGTTTGTTTCTCCGCGTTGAAAGTGTAGAATAAAATTCCAGTTGTAGATATGCTTAAGTATAAACAAGCGAGTTCTTTTAAGATCTTGTAAAAAAAGACAGGAAACTGCCGGAATTGATTCGAAAGGATGTTTTCGTTCGTGGCATTCAATTTGTTTCGATATTATATCACTGGGAATACGGCGATCTCTAAAATTCTTCTTTGCCGTAACTATCGGTTGATACTTTTTGTGTTTATAAAAATAGATTACATTATAATTTTTCTCTAAACTCTCTTCTGAGTTGGACAGTCTGAGTTCAGTTTTGTTATTAATATTTAAATATTTTTCAATACATCGTATATCCTTGTTAGTACTAATTTATAACTATATGTAGTCCTGAAGAAAGGAAAAAAGGACTACATAGATTTGTAGCGGTCTAGTCATACGGTCTACACCGTTTATCTTGGATTTATACATAATTGCACGACTTCGTTAGCTATAGTTAAAGAAAAATATTTTGAAGAAAGGATCTACCTCATATGTTTTGCGTCTGATTCATATGATCAGTAACTTTAACTTTCATTAGCTTCGAACCACTATGGCTTTGCTCTAAAACGATCGGCCCAGTGCGCCAAATGCAGGATCGTAGCTTCGCCCACCCCGACTCACTTTTTCGCAGGAAGGAATCCCACTGTCATTGATTTGGCAGTCTTTCGAAATATTCCTTTTAATCATACGATCAGAACAGATTTTAATCTGACCTCTGATCACCTTCCTGTGATACTGACGCTAAACTTTGATAATATAATTCTGGACCATCCTGCGGAGCTACACACGAATTGGGAACGCCTAGCGTCGTGGTCTTCAAAATTTTATAGCGCCCTCCCCCCACCTCCTCAAAATTGCAAGCACTGATGATATACAAAACTGTGTCATTAATATGAACCATATACTGCTAGAGGCAGTGGCTGCAGCCTCGAAACCAAACCGTTCACGACCTAATTATCACGCTCTTCCAGGTGATATTAGGGACAAAATTAAGCAGCGAAACCTGTTATGGAAGGATTAGTAGCGCAGTAGGTACCCTGTTTACGGCGCATAATTCCGTAAACTTCATAACGAGATAAAGACTTTGATTAAAATACACACCCAGCAACACTGATGAACTCACCTTGAGGGACTTAAACCAACGAGTCACAGTCTCTGGCGAACAGCTAAAAACCCGAGAACTAAGAATCGAACAATTCCGTCAATTAACGGCCTTCATGGACTTGTCCAGACTGCAGAGGAAAGACCTAATGCTTTCGCAGACAGTTTGGAACTCCAATTTTCACTTCATATTGACCACAATTTCAGCCACACATATACAGAAACTGAAAACGAACTACAACAGACCAATCACAATACTCTACACTGTCATACACCAAATGACTTGGAGAGAATCTCTCTGGCTGATGTTCTTCATATCGTTGATGGACTGGAAATCAAAAAATCCCCCGGTCTTGATAGAATTAGCAATCGCATCATTAAAAATCTCCCTGATCTTTATATATGCTGGATTACCATACTTTTAAATTATATGTTGGACTATCGCTTTTTCCCCAAAGCTGAAAATCTGCTGTCATTTGCCTTATTCCAAAAATAGTCTAAATCTCTCGCTTCCCGAGAACTACAGACCAATAAGCGTACTTTCAAGTTTCTCCAAAATTTATGAATTGGTGTTGCTTAGACGTTTGGATAGTTTCTGCCAGTCGAAAAATATTATTTCAGCCGATCAGCATGGTTTCTGAACTGAGCATTCTACGCATTCCCAGCTTATGTGGGTTGTAGAAACTACCCACAAAAACTCTACCAACAAGCAGTATACTAGTATAATATTTTTCGATGTAGCTAAAGCGTTTGATAAAACGTATTTACCTGGGCGTTAATAAAACGTTATTACCAAGTTGGTGCGACTTGGCATTTCTGGACAACTTTTGACCATCATCAACTCGTATCTCACTAATATATTTTTCCGCGTACGAGTTGATAAAACTATCTCTTCAATTCGACCAATCAGGGCCGGGGTTCCCCAAGGAGGGAATATTAGTCCACTCTTTTTCAATATCTACATCAACAATATTCCAAGCATACCACAGGTCAAGTTGTCAATTTTTGCAGATGACACAGCGTTAATTGCACGTAGTTGTTCACCTCACAATTCCATCAATACACTACAAAGCTACATTAAACATAACCTTGAGCATTGACTCGTTACCTGGAGAATCCAAATTAATGCCTCAAAAAGTGCAGTCTGCATCTTCAAACCCAACTACCGGGAACTTAATCATAACTATACCCTCAAAATTTTTAATCAACCCATCTCTTTTTCCCACTCCGCTAAGTATTTGGGCGTCACCTTGGAAGCCCATATGACTTACGGAGACCATATCGAAACCAAAATAAAAGCAGCCAATACGAATTATCAAGCCCTATTACCCCTTCTCGGTAGTAAACCACACCTTTCCCTTAATAATAAATTAATTATTTACAAACAAATAATCATACCTGGATTTGTGTACACCTGCCCAGCATGGGGAAGTGGCGGCCAAAATCCACATAGAGAGATTGCAAGTATTTCAAAATAAAGTTCTGCGTTGTATTGTTCGACATTTCGCAATCCCAGTTTCAACTTTGTCTCAAATCTGTTAAATTTTTATTACAACTGAGAATTTAATGCACTCTTCTTGCTTTTCGTGTAACTTTCGCTCACGGTTTCTGCTCCTCCCCTCCCTTCTTACCCTCTAGCGGGCTGCAGCCATCCGGGACAATCATTTACCACAACCATCAAATCAACACCCTCTGCAGAGATGAGTGTCCAAGAAAACAGCCATATATGCTATACATATCACCAGTTGACATATTGCTATCTTCGATGTGGGGGTAAGTGACTTCGGTAGCAGACACGCCGAAATAATGCGTCTTGGCTTGGCTAACTTGCATTATAATAGCCGAAAGGGACATGCATTAAGGGAAGTGAAAATTTGGAAGATTTCATTTTTTGATTAGCCTATAACCATAATAGTTGCCACAAAACAATGTAAAAAGTACGCAAAAGGGGTTTTGATCGCAAACGATATCTTGAGGTGGCGCATAATCCTAAAGTCGGAGCCGTTTAAGACATTAGGCAAAGTAGGCAAATAATGGGGACACGCAAAGCTCTGGGAGCCCATCTTCCGTACTCAATGTACTTTTTTTTTTACTATAAAAGTTTTATGTAGTAGCAACCCTGCTTAAAGTTAGAACTATTAGTATTCGTAGAACGATCCACCGCTCATCCAGCACATGAATAATGACGTAATGAAATAAATGATGGAAACTGACCTCAAAATGGACATCGCCAAATTTAAAATTTCGTTCCAAGTCTCGAAGTAACATGCCTAAATTCGAGTTAAGAAAGCAATGTTGTTTGAAATTTCCCGCAGCTGCGCCAACTGAAGAAAGGTGAAACTTCACAGAAAAATTTATTTAACCTGTAGGCAGTTATTGTAAATTGAGCAAATATTGTTTCACTGTACCCTAATCTGCATGGTTAGCTATAGTTCATTTGTTCCACGCTTAGTGTTTTTAAAACATAACTTGTTAAAAAAAAAATTTAAATTATAAATTTATATCTCAAAACTTGCATTTTAAACTCAGCTATATCTTTAGGATTTTAAAAACACAATATTCTGTCAACTATTTGGCATGCTACATTTTGCCTTTTTTACGACACACTTTTCAATTATTTATTTATTTATTTATTTAATCATTTATTGTTGTTGAATTTAAAAACATAGTTAGGAAAGTTTTCACTGCAGCCTTTTTTTTTTTCTTTAGGGAGAGGGGAGGGATCAGAAAACAACACATTTTGAAAAATAAATAATATTAGGATAATACAAAATTTGATAATAGAGGAAATATCATGAGGTAAAATAATGCCCTGCACATTTTAGTAAATAATGCCCTGCACATTTTAGAATTTAAAAGAGTTTTAAAGCAAGGATTCAGGTCTTCTCATCACTTTCCTCTTGTTGGCGAGCGACAAAAGCCGTGAAGCTCTCTGATCCAAAGGGGGTGAAGGGATACCCAGTGGAGCACTTTCTCGTTTTTAATATTGAAAGCAACGGAAAGAGTTACAGTTTTAATGCGAAAAAACACTTATAACGTACAGGATTGAAATAGTTTCACAATTGACACAGTTGAAACAAGAAGTAAATAAAAATGTAGAACTTACCCACAGAACTCAGAATTTCAAGCGAAAACACAGGTTTACAGTCGATTTGATAAATGTCGGAGTAGATACTGAAAGAGGATGGTTAAAGCTTTCTATTTAGCATAATTGATTGCAGATGACAATACATGGCAAGCTATCGTGTTCCCGAACGTCTGTGTCCCGGCGGTCCTGTCCGTTCTAGTCTCTCCTAATTGCTGTACTAAAGAAGGATTTTTCCTCTTGTCAAACATAATGTCGATTCATTTGAAAAAAGCTTTCTGTCATATGTTTGTTCTGTTTTTAGCATGCTTTGGGATAAAAGCAATATATTGTCTTCTAATTGCACAAAAATGTTTTCATATTTTTTTCTCCAAATTTTAAGATGTTCACAGGACGCAAAGCGTTAGTAGCAAATGAAAGAAAGGATAGAATTTTTAGATAGTAAGAGAAAAAATTGTGCTGCATATATATCCAGTAAAGCATAAAAGTTCGAAATTTAATGTAGTTGTTTATTATTTATTCTGCATGAATTCCTTAGCTAAACATAAACGTAGTTATTCGACGTTATACATTTTTTCCTTGTTAACTCGGATTAACCCACGGCCTTGCGTTTAGGGATGATAATTGCGGGATCTCCAAACCTGATGCCTTGGGATCCCAACTAAAATATGAATTCCGTCCCGGAATCAGTATTGTTAAAATCTCTGTATTTCGGAATTTAACTCAGTTATTTTAGTTTGTGAAATAATGCTTTCTCAGTTCTGGAATTCTGTCAAGATTGCTATAGACAGCGATGTCATTAATTTTATAAAGAGTCCACTTTTCAGAAATTGGCTGATATCACATAATATACAAGTCAAATCAGTTTAAATCAGTTATCCAAATGCAAAATGAAATTAAAAAAATATTTAAGCATTTTCTTTCTGGTAGTTCTGCATGAGTTATTGAATGAATCAAATTTTGCATATTGGATGTCGAAAATCGCAACTCGAGTTTTCGACGAATCTACACGTTTCGAGACCTCTAGAATACGAAAAAACCATTTTTAGCGTGACGTCTGTGTGTGTGTCTATCTGTCTGTCTGTGTGTCTGTCAGTCTGTGCAGATTTTGTATCCACTCTAACTAAAAAACTAATGGACCGAATTTTACAAAATTTGGTAGGTAAGTCACTTGTGGGCGAGTCTGTTGCTGATTAGTTTTGGGTACGATTCGGGATAAAAGAACCCGCCTATTTCTGCGAAATGGCCCGCAAAAGCTTGTATCCACTCTAACTAAAAAAACTAATGGACTGAATTTCATAAAATTCGGCAAATGAGTCATTTGTGGGTCACTCTGGTGCTGATTAGATTTTGGTATGATTCGGAAAAAAATAACCTGCCTTTTTTTGCAAAATGGCCCGCAAAAATCGCCAAAATTTAAAATAAAAAAACTACGTATGCTCAAATATATCCATTAAATGCTTGTTTAATACGTAATTTTTAGCGAAGAAAAGACCAACCCCATTACATTAGGACTAGCCGTTCTCGAGATATTTTAGTTTTTCGTATTTTCTCTACGCCACCTTTAAAAATAAGTCCGGTTACCGAATGAGAACGAAAATTGAATTAAAAGTGAAATAAATTTAATTAAAATAAAGAGAACGTGGATATAAGTCTGCAGGGAAAGTCATGTGCTGCCCACATCAGATTTTTTATAAGTATTAATGTATTATAAGTGTATATTTTTTATAAGTGTATGCAGTATTAATTACAAACTCGAAAAATGAGCAAAGTACATTTCTTTTTGTTATAAAATGATCTTAACGTGACATTGTTTAAATACGTGTATATTTTAGACAAATAAATCAGCATGTCTTATTTTAAATGAAGTAAAATTAAATTCACAATCCAGAAAGATCTCGGAATTAAAATATTCCTTATCCCGGGATTGAAAACAAAACGTTCAGCTAATTTTAAACGCCCTATAAATTTTTCCAACTCAAATTATTGAACTGTGGATAGTGTAGGACCCACTATAACTGTAATCATTTGGTTCCATAAAATGCCCTTATCACAATGCGGAGAAACTCATTCTAGTCCTTGAGCATGTAACAAGAAATAGAGCAATTTCCAAAATAGCCTTTAATGACTTCTTAATCGTGGACTAAGCATGTTCGATTGATAGTAGCGTAAAGTAAATGACTTGTTTGCCCCTCGTAAATGCTCAGATACTCATCAGAGACTAAAAGTAACCAATTGCTTATCTTCCATTGAAATACTCCCATTTTCCTCCAGGAATTGGGGTAAGTTAAATTAAGCAGATACTCACAATTAGTAAGTTATTTGGCACATAAAAGAAAGAAACCTTGAATAAAGATCTCCATGTTTACTTTCTTTGCAATACATAGTATAATATAAAGAAGTATTGTAGTAGGGATGAAAATTCGACTTCCAGGCTTTGAAGAATTTGGCACATCCCTGAATACAAATCATTATTTTTTTCCATCATTGGCAGATTTCGAAATATTGAAACTTTTATCACCAAGTGTGTGATATCTCTTGAAGGAATTGGGTGGTTTCCATGAAATTTGTTGTGCTTATTTTAATTGGTAAAGCAAAAACTATATATATTATCAGCGAGGTCGAGTTTCAAGAAAGCTTGAATTCACAATATTGTTTTCCGATTATATCAAGCATTTTTAATCTGTGACAGCAATAAGTTCATTCATCGGAATTGGCATTATGGTTTTCAGACAATATAGAACATTTTTAATCGGAAACACTTATTTTAATCGGTAAAAACAATAAATCCATTGATTACCAAGGAGATCGGGTTATAGGAAATATCGAATTCGTGTTATTGTTTTTCGAATATATAGAACGTTTTTAATCGGTAATATTTATTTTATTCGGCAGCAGCAATAAGTCTATTGATTATCAGCGGGGTCGATTTATAATTTGCGTCATTGTTTCCTGATAATATTCAACATTTCTAATCTGTGACACTTATTAATTCCCTTATATATATATATATATATATATATAGTATAATGTATAGAGAAAGTATTGTGACGGGGTTGAAAATTCGAATGAGTTTTCGAAGGAAGAGCACATTTCAAGCATCCCTGAATATAAATCAAACTTTCACAAACGAATGGAGCATTTTGAACGAAATTTGGTACAAATATTACAATCGGTGGATACTGGAAGCCTATTGATTTTAAACTCAATCAAATGTTCTAAAGATCCCCAAATTTTCCAGTGAAATTTTGAAAGAAATCATGAAAATAATCTGAATCTTCAATAATATGGAAAACGAATGCAAACTTTAAAACTCTAGCATGAACCGTTCTGAAGATATTGCACATTTTTCTAATAAGTTTATCAAAAATATTACATAAAATTAAAAGTATTAACTATCGTGAAATATATTCACTTTTCATTCAATATTATACGACACATTTGTTAACATCATTCTTGTGTAGCTAGTTCATACCATTCACGACAAAAAATACTTGTATAATAATTTTGTAATTTAACGACCAATAATTTATAGTCATTTATATACTATAAGAAAAGATTTTCTTTCTCTGTGTGTAACGCGTGGGGATAAATTTGGCGGCCATGGAGACTAATTTAGCGAAATATTGTCAACTTGGCGATATGACGCTAAATTAACGCAAATGATACCAATTAATGAATTAATTGTTAAAATATTTTAATATATGTACTATATTGCTTATTGCGTATGGTATTAATATAGATAATTGTCAATTTATAGTTGCACAAAATATAAGTTAATTGGGTACTTCAAAATAATTTTACACACTGTCATCTGGAAAAGCGCCAAACGTACAATTTAAAATTAAAAACATTGTGGTCTAGATATTATACGTCATTTTAACACTTTACAACATAGTTGAAAAGTGTTTATGACTTTGTTCATTCTGTCTGTCTGCCGTTAGCACGATAACTGCCGTAAAAATGACTTTATCAAAATGAAATTTTAGTATGTTATTCAGACGGTCTGTGGGACCTATGGGAATATAAATGAATAATATCACCCGATTAGTTTTGGAATGAACCCGGGTTGAAAAAATGAAATACATTGAACCCTATGGGATCTAATTTTTCAAACATTTTTTAAGCAAATTTAAAATTCACAAATTGCTTCGAAAGTTTTAGGAAATATTCAAATTATCCCATAAAATATATAAAAAAAAATTCAGCAAAATATATTCAATGGTTTTTTTTAAGTAAAAATTAAAATAATAATTACATCCTTTATATGAAGAGATCACGTGACCATTATATGAAGAGATCATATGACCCACTTCAAAATAAAATATGGCGTCCATCTTGTGTCAAAATCGTGATTTTTATAGTTCTTTTTAATTTATATTTAGTGTTGTATCCGTCCTAAAACCGCTTTATTTTTGCTTAAATTCTGCTCATCTACATTCTGAAACAACACAATTACAATATATTTGAGGTTACATGATCATCAAAGATTGATTATTTCTACAACGAAGCCTAATTTTCACTTATGGAGAAAGTAAACACCGTAAAATGTAGAATGAGTTGTATAAGAATTGCTGCATTTCTTTTACGCAAAATTATTTAGCTCATAGAGTCTGCAATATAGCTGATATGAATGAAACTTTCATTGATTTTACATAAAGAAGCAGACGATTTTTTCGATGAAGTTTTAAGCATAGAGTTAAATTACTTGTACCTTTATGGTTTTAAGTTTTTAAATAAAATAAATTATTGTAGTATTGTGATGAATGAAAGGAATGGGAAAAAGTTTATGAATGAAATGCTGCTTTTATATAGAGAGCAAGGCGATTTATATTTCGATAACGTCATTTGTATAAAGTTCATTTGTTTTCGATGAAGTTTTCAAATATAATAAATTATTACGTATTATGATAATTTTTAAAATATTACAGAGGAAGGTATCGCATCTTAGAGATATTTAAATAAACTTGCATTGAAGTTGGAAAGTGTTTCATAATCAATGCTTTATGCATGATTGATCTTTCTTGTTTCACTGTTAAAGAAGTAAATTAATTGCATTGTATAGGGAGAGTCCTGTGCTGCTCACATCAATTTTTTTTTTTTACTCATAACAGCAAAAAGTCTATTGATTATCAACGAGGTTGGGTAATTAAAAAGCTTGAATTTACATTATTGTTTTCCGACAATATTTAGCATTTTTAATCGGTGACGCTTATTGTTTTCCAACAGTATCGAAAGATTTTAATCATGGTTAAAGTTTAATGAATCTTTTTAACACTTTACAACAAAGTTGAAAAGTGTTTATGACTTTGTTCATTCTGTCTGTCTGTCTGTCTGTCTGTCTGTCTGTCCGTTAGCACGATAACTGCCGTAAAAATGAGTTTATCAAAATGAAATTTTAGTATGTTGTTCAGACGGTCTGTAGGACCTATGGGAATATAAATAAATAATATCACCCAATTAGTTTTTTATTGAACCCAGGTTGAAAAAATGAAATACATTGAACCCTATGGGACCTAATTTTTCAAACATTTTTTAAGTAAATTTAAAATTCACGAATTGCTTCGAAATTTTTAGGAAATATTCACATTATCCCATAGAATATATAAAAAAAAATTCAGTAAAATATGTTAAGTAGTTTTTTAATTAAAAAAATTATTTAATATAGGGAAAAAAAACAAATTCAATTAAATTCTGACTTTGGGATATCTTCCAGAAAGAAAAGAGAGAGATATTATATAATAAATATCTCTCCATTTGTTTAAACGTTTTGCATATGGGAGTGGCTTCATATTTTAAAAAAACAAATTTGGTAGATAACAATTTTTCATTTTTTTTAAATTTTATATAACTCTTCATGATAAATTTAATTGATGGCATTTTAAATGCACTTTCCTACGTCCGAGAGAGTTAAAATTTGGTACACAGCTTAAATTTGTTGAACATTTTATTCGACAAAAATTTGATGGATCTTTAAATATAGATCATACATTTTTTTCGAAATGGCCTGAAAATAATCCCCGTTCACTTCTTTAAATCATTGGTGTAATATTGTTAAAAATTCTGATGTGGACAGCACATGTCTTTCTCTGCAGACTCATATTCGTTCTCTTTATTTATTCAATGATAATTTGAGTTTATCTGCACAACATAAGTATTTTAAATGACATTGAATTTACACGTTAAACTTAAATTTGGTTCTCATTTGATAGCTAGACTTATTGTCAAAGGTGGCGTAGCGAAAACGCGAAAAAACTAGAATATCTCAAGAACGGCTAGTCCTAGAGTAATGGGGTTAGTCTTATTCTTTTTGTTGTCAAAAATCACATATAATATAGGAATTTAATTGATAGAATTGAGCACACGTAGTCTTTTATTTTTATATATAACGATTTTTGCTGGCCATTTCGCAAAAATAGCCCGTTCCTTTTTCGTAGTAGAATAACCTACAAATGATTTATATACAAAATTTTGTTAAATTTGGTATATAAATCACTTGTAGGTTATTGAAATATTATACTCCAAATTTTGTTAAATTTGGTTCATTAGTTTTTAGCTAGAGTGGATAAAGGCAATTTCTGCGGCCATTTCGCAAAGAAGGCAGATTCTTTTATTACGAATCGTACTATAATCTAATGAACATCAGGATTTCCCACAAAAAACATACCTACCAAATTGTATGAAATTCGGTCCATTAGTTTTTCAATTAGAGTGGATGTAATATCCACACAGAAACATATACAGATACACCCTTACACACACAGACGTCTTCCTAAAAGTAGTTTTTTCGTGTTCTAGAAGTCCCAAAACGTGTAGATACTTTGAAAATTCGAGTTCCGATCTTCGGCACGATTCCAATACTTTGAGTACATACACATACACATATATATTATCTGTGTATTATCTGTGTATCTAAATTCCGTGCCTATGCAATTACAATAGTTGTGATTTTAAATGATCCCTAAACTTTTATTATTTCTTCAAGGAAGCCTAATTTTAACATATGCAGAATGCAAATATCTCAAAAGCGATTGTAAGATGAATTACATAAGAATTGCTGAATTTTTTTCACACAAAATTATTTAGCTCTGGAGTCTGGAATACAAGTTATATGAATGAAATATTCATTGATTTTGCATAAAGAATCAGATGATTTATATTTCGATACAGTTTTAAATATTTAAGTATAATAAATTACTGTAGTACTGTGATAATGTAAAATATATTACTACTGAATGAATCACATTTTAGAAATTTTTAAATGAAATTACATTTCAGTTGGAAAGTGTTTCATAATCAATACTTATGCATGATTGATCTTTCTTGTTTATTATTAAAACATTTCTTCCAAATTTCTTTCTGTTGCAGTAATTTAGTAAAAGTATATCCAATACATGAGACTTACGATGTAAACTAAATTATTTTGTTGTTACAGTAACAGAACTTAGTCTTCTGTTTGATTTTGTTGAAAATAAATAGAGATATTTTTTGTGCTTACTATTTGAAATAATTGCCCAAAAATTTCATTCCATCACCCACCAATCACAATATTTTAGAAATATTGTATTCTCTGTAGGGAAAGAGTAAAAAGCGCAATATCTCGAGAACTGTTTGCTATAAGTCCTAAGCAATAGTGTCAATTGATTTCTAGTAAAATAAGTACGAAAAGTACAAACATGATATTTGTAATAATATTAAGAGGGAGGGGTTAAGATGTGATGTTTTTGTTTACAATAGCCTTAATAGTCCAGACAGTCGACTAGAGGTAAGGTAGCAAATCCTAGCTTTGACTTGTAAAATATATCCTGTAATTTCATGTTTAATTAAATAGCTGTGTTGGTTTGTGAAGTGTCTTAACACTTGACTGCGGTTTCATTGCCTACATGGAAAAAACCGGCTAACTTGAGTGCAGATTCTCGCTTAATACCGGCTCGGTTTTGCTTATTGTGTGAGATATTGCAGCCGTAATCCCGAACAATATTTTGCGTACCCTATAATATCACTGTCGTCACTGTAATCGCTGCTGTCATTGCTCAAAGAACAATTAGAACACTCTGACAAAAAATCTAGAAAAATTTCTTTGCTTTTCATTATCAGGATTCATTTTGTCTGAGTTTTAGATCAAGAAAACTAAAAATTATTTAAATCCACAAGGACACGCGACCAACACTCACGTCGTCTTGAATCCACTAATGGAACTGCCCATCTACGCTTTAAAAGTTACTGCAAAAAACAGCACTTGCAAAAGCCTACGCAGGTTGCTCGTGGTTGATAATGCCTATTTTTAGGCTTGCGGTAAATAAGCGTTGGCATCAAAAAGCCTATTTTTAGGTAAATAAGCGTTGGCACCTAAATGCCTAATTTTAAGCTTGCGGTAAATAAGCGTTAGCATCAAAAAGCCTATTTTTAGGCTTGCGGTAAATAGGCGTTGGCATCAAAAAGCCTATTTTTAGATGAATAAGTGGTAAATAAGCGTTGACATCAAAAAGCCTATTTTTAGGCTTGCGGTAAATAAGCGTTGGCATCAAAAAGACTATTTTTAGGCTTGCGGTAAATAAGCGTTGGCATCAAAAAGCCTATTTTTAGTCTTGGGGCAGATAAAGTGTTAAACAGATCTGGGGACAGAAACTTTCTTGTTTGTGAAAGTATTAAATCGTGCTTTACGCCCTTAATCGGGAATTAGAGAAAATAAATTGTTTGTGTAATGGTGTCCTGAACAAGATATCCGAGTAAGTTTGAAAAATTATGATTAAGTTTGAAAAAGATTAAGTTTGAAAAATGACAGTTTTTGTAACAGTTGTTCAATCAAATAGAGTAAAAATATTTTGAATTACTACACTGGTTAGATTACAAATTAAGCACCTTTATTTGCTTCAGATTTTAAAATCTAAGCTATTTTAAATGGTAATTACATTAGAATATCTAATGTGCACGCTTGCATTTACCGTGTACATACTTAATTACTCTTTATTCAAAATGAATACACGATCCTGAAGTAATTTCTATTTCTCCGTATGCGACTGTTTCAGTATTGATTAATATTTATATGTTTTCTAAATGATTCTCCCCAGATTTCTCGCTGTATTTAATTTCAGTTTTGATACTCACTAGAATTAAACCAGGCAGGTCTGTCTTTAAGAAAGTGATGAAAGGAAATGGGCATTTCAAAACACAATGGATATTTCTACAGTAGTCAATAGCAATTTTCAATTCTAATGCTGCAAATCGATATGCTTATAAAGTTTAACAACTGTAGTCCCTGCGTAGTATATTTACTGAGCGTTTAAGTCAAGACTTTCTTAATCTATAATAATAAACGAGATTGTATGTTTGCCTGTTCGTTTGTTTCGCGCGTAAGAGAAAATCCAAGCTACGGACAGCCACGGAATTCTGTACAGGAATATCCGAGCTCGTACGACAATGTACCCCTGAGATATTTTGTTTTAATTCGCATTTATTGAGTTAATAAATATTTGAGCGGAGTTCTGAGTTATTGTCACACAAATCAATTCCTTAGCGATCGAAAATATTATTACAGAGTTTCAAGCATAACATCATAGGAAAGATTGAAAAATGTTCTTTCCAACGAGCTCTGAACTGAATCTGCAAATGAGTTTGATGATACAAAAAAAGTTTTTTCAGCATTTCCAATAAAATATATTTTTTAATTCGTCCATCGAGGAATTAGAGATTCACATGGTTCTAATATATTTTACTTGTATACGGACGGATACCTTCCCATTCGAATAAACAAAAATTATTTAAATGAAGCTATTTGTTGAGTTTTAATTAATTTTTAATAATACTTTTCCTTGGGTTTCTCGTGGGTGCGAAAACGATCGTTTTCGCACTTCCTTTTTTTTTATCATCCGGGTGTTAGCAAGTCGTGATGTCGCAACTGGAGGGTTTGATTGAATTTCAAATAACCGTTGCACTCGGCGATAGTTTAATTACATCAATTTTTCGTGCGTATGCGTCACTCTGCTAATCAATTATCCCTTTTTATTGAGAACGTAGTGCTGATTTTGGGTCAGAACTATGAGTAATTCTAAGTTCGCATTGAATGTACGTAGAAGTAAAAATAAATGTTTTTAATTGAGTGTTGCCACTATATGCAAGCTGTTACCTTACACCTTTCTGGTAGGTCGGACGGTCTGGGTCTCAACAACAACAACTATATGCAAGCTATACTATCTTGAAAGCTAATAACACTATCAAAAATATAATGACACTTTCTCGTTCTCCTTTTCCCCAATGAATAAAACAGCATGATAAGTTATAGTCCGCTTGATTCTATATTTTTATCTGTCACGCCCCTCCAATTTTAAGCATGTAACTAATTTCCCAATAAATAAAACTACCTAATTTATATAGACCCTTTAATCCTATATTGTATTAAATGTCACCCCCCCTCCAATTTTAAACATTTAACTAATTAAATTTAGACATTTTTATATAACTCATAATAGAAATCGATTGGGGTCTTATTTTTGCATCAGGTGCTTTCAAACCATGACCAACCCTCATTTCCCCATTTAGAATAGTCTGGAAGTGGTGGTTCCCTTGTCAGCTTGGACAGTCTGCACGTGCTAGTTTCTGTGATTTTCCTTGTACGGAAAATAAATACAGAGCTGTTTTCCTTAGAAAGTCATCTGTGTAACGCTTCCCTTCTTTGACAGTATAGTCATAATATCCTTTATAAAGCATATAATTATTTAAACCGTTATTTTTAAAGCATATCTTGTTCTTATGGTAGTTGTAACAAATACATCATCAAAGGTGATCTTACTCAGTACTTTATAAAACGAATTTAACAATACACTAATATTTTCCTAAAATTGCACTGCACTAATATTTCCCAGAGATTAGGACTTCCTAACATTTCTTTGAACTTGAGATTCACTAATGTTTCCTAGAAATTGAGATTCAGTAATATTTTGAAATAATTTCCCTCTCAAGTTAGTCCGCAATTCCTGGAAATACGTCTCTAAGTCTTTGATGATCCAAGTTATCGCCTTCAGTAATGAGATGCTATTAGAAAAAGTTTTATACAAGTATTTCATTACCGCATTGCTGCTAGGGTGCTCAAATGGAAACTGACGTACTTTCGGTTTTCCTTCGAAGGCCGAAATCGAATTGTTTTTATATAAGAATCTTAGCAAGTTTACAATATATCAAGAGCGTTCACCGGTTATACTATATGATACTTTTATTCTGATCTCACATTGAAATTTTAATCAAATGTAATCAAACATATTTTGATTGGAATATAAAAATTGTAATGAATTCAGGAGGTTTCAGTGTATTTTTTTATTAATAGGATATCTAAAAGTAGGTTTATTCTTAATTTAAAAACCCGCCAAAACGTTCCAAACACATTACATAAAAGGCTCATAGCATATTTTCTAGCTCCCGTTGCATTTAATGGTCATTGTCTTCGTATGAGCTTTAATATGTGAAAAAATGGTGTATCTGTATATTTTGCGACGCTTTACATGCAATTTCAGGCCTTGTAACTCATCCTGGCGGTTTTTTTAATTTGAACCTGGTATTACGCTCTCAAGTAGTTGGGAGTTTTTATTAATTCAAGGCAACCTGTGCAGAGTTAACTTTCCCTGCAATCGGTCAATCACCCTAAATAGCTCTGTTATAATCTTGAAGTTCACCAAGTATGATCTGTCGGACTTGTTTTTACATTACTTCGAACATCTTTCTCCTAGAAGATATCCTCACGTAGCAGTATGACCACTTTAAACCTTGCCTAATAAAAATTCCTCACATTTTCTATTTCTCTTTATTGATATAGTTTGGTGAGAGGTTTTGCATAAGCACATTTTCTATTTTTTTTATTGTGTATATTTTTTAGTGATTTAAAATTGATTTTTCTTCTTATGCAGTTCATCGAGAAGTTCCAGGAGGTGAAGGAGGCCACCCGGCAGGCTGCCCAACAACAAAAGTCGGCCCCGCAGCCGAACGGTAGCGCCTCGACACCTGTTACCTCGGCAAGCGCCTCGCCGTGCAGCCGGAGCGCGCCTACACCGCCCGCCCTCCTGCCCCCGTCCCAGACGCCGACCGCCGACGGTTCCACCCCCGCACCTTCCTCTATCTCGGACGACGCTGACTCAGCCCCTGCACCCCTTGACCACGTGGTCAGCTCCTTGCCGGCCAACGTCAACGAGATCGCCAACACCCTCAAGTCTTCGCTTGTCGCACATCAGAGGAGCCAGAGCTTGTCCGGACTTCAGGCCAGCAAGGTAGGTCATATTTTTATCAGTTGATTATATGAGATGCTATAACTCATGTATACATTAAATGAAATAATTCCCCCGCAAGATTTTCACACTACAGTTAGATATCGAAACATTCCAAATCTCCCTTTGCTTTCAAGACTATCGTCCTCTGTTTAGTGAGGAGACAAACCATCGAAACCGTCGTCATTCTGATACCACTTGGTATAGAAGATGAAGTACTAACCGTCAACAACCAATTTTTCTGAATAGCTGCTTACTATTCTGCACCATTAATCAATCAATCTGAAAAAACTACAAGCGATATGCGTAGGTTACTCATAAGCAGGTAGGTTTTCCCATAAGCTTCTTTTGGAACATTTTTCGAGACAGTGTCTCACGCATATGTTAGCATGTAAATACTTTGATACGTGTTTGAAACGAAATTGGGTAACCTTATTCGGTGACAGGGTATTGTGAGACGCAAGAAACACCCTTACCACTGAATGTCACTGACTGCAATATCTCATTTGAACCACCTATTTATACACAAGACCGGAAAGTTCATAGAGCGGTGCTCCAAAACTGTTTGCTTATTTTCATTAACATCATAATGATTTACATGTTACAATTTTGTGCATATCAAGTTTCAACTTAATACCATCCCTTTGGGTGAACTGTAGGATCTCGGTATTAAATAAAAGATAATACCATCCGTACTTCATAGTGTTAAAGTTTTCACAAAGAGTAATGTGTATTTATCCATTGTTAAATACCGTCAATGTCGAATGAGTCAGATTTTTCTCTAAACATATTTCTGCCAACAACTTTGTTTGGACTAAGTATCAAAGTGTTTTCATACTAACCTTGAAAAGAAAGTTTGTATGTATGTAAACGAAGCTTAAAGAACTAATAAGAAACTGGTAGATGCTGATACACCAGAGGTTTACGGCTGCAGTATCGGATGTGAAACACCAGAACACTCGCTATGCAAATTTAACACATGGCAGACTCTGAGCATTGATGTAAAAAAACTCTAAACTGTAATTAATTCACTATCCTTTAAAAGTTAAGCACGGAATGCAAATTCTCAGGTAGCAAATATGCAAATATACTCCCAAATATGGAAATAAGGTGTTCGATAAAAACGATGCATTTGCTTTTATTGAAACAAGAACATTTTTGCCGAAAGTTCAGAAGCCATCTGTTTTAGCATGGTCCAGAGAATACTTATGGATGATTCACAACGCTGGCGCTCTGTTAGGAGACTTAAGGCTGTACTCTATTACGGAGGTAGTACATTTCTTTTGTGTGTACCTCTTTCGTTTGTGGGCATAATTCTAAACGAGTGAAACAGTCATTGGAAAACATGTTCCAGAACACCCTACGATCACACCTTTCAATGACCGGTACATACTAGCTTTGGAAAACGACAGCACAGACTTACAAGCGGTTCCTGCTGCATCCATAGGGATGCCGATATTGACCAGTACTGTTAGGCAAGGCTGCATACGAGAGGCGAGAGGTCTCTATACACGAATACCAAACGTTTCTGCCCCTGTGAGCTCCAAGGCCAAAAGAGCACATTTGTGGTGTCGATAGCATGCTATTTGGATTCAAACACAATGGCATTCTTTGCGGACAAATCGAAATTTGCCCTGTAGTAGACGTGTGCTATTCTTGAGCGAACAAGGAACTCGCAGCCAGTCCAATAACATCGTTGAACACCATGCTTTTTGTCGTTGTAATGTGATGGTATTCACTGGCTTTTCATTGATAAGGTTCACCGACCTTCATGCATTCTCAGTCGGCACTAAGACGGCGCAAATGTATATCGCTAAACGCCCTTGATTGCTATGTCAGACATCAGCTGCAATCAGTTCGGTTTTTGCTTTGGGTACAGCGTTCGTCCATAAAGCTAATTTAATGGAGGACTAACTGCAGATCGAAGGTATTTAAACGTATGGAGTGGCCAGTGTATTTATTCCCCGAATCCTATCGAAAATGTTTGGGATGCCATTGGGAGAATTATTTTTGCCCTACCCCCTCCCTCGCACTCTTCTTGGAATGACAATAATTGCCCTGAATCAGTTCATTGAAGGGATGAATCGTCGGTGCCAAGCCTTTATCAGTGTCCGAGAGGGCCATATTCCATATTAAACATGCCTTGGCCCCTCCATACATCCTTCAGAATGTTTATCTTCTTTATGCAGAATGTTGTACCAACTGAGGGCATAAACCTCTATGTATATTTTGCCTTATTAAAGTTTGTATGACCAAATAACTAATCAGGTTTTTAATTTAGTATTGACCAAAATTAGAAATTTGTATATGTGTATAAATATTAAAACACATTTAATATACAATAAGAAGCTTAAGTCCAAAGTTATCAAACCAGAACTTTGAAAAATGAAATTTAGTAAAAATAATTCAAGATATTATCCTTCAATTTATTGATTTTTTACGTTGCTGGTTTAGGAGATTATGACCTCTAAGAAATCAATTTGTGCATTATTCTTTTGAATTTGCGTATTTTTAATCAGATCAATTTAATTGACGAGGAGCTTTGTCATACAGTTACTCATTAATTTCGTGATTCACCATTATTAAATTTCTTACTTTTAATTCCTTATATACAGATATCTTACACTGCTAAAGTTAAAAACCCAGCTGTCCTGTAGGCTAAGCAAATCTACCTGTTCTGTAAAAAAAACAGTTTTCACATATAAATAATTTAACAAGAAAATTTCTACGGTCGGTGCTTGTTTATCTCGGACAGGATTAATTTTTTTTTCGCTCTCTGCTGCCTTTATGCACACGAAAGCTACTTTGGGTGATTTTCAAATGCATTGCCTTTCTTAGCTTTACATCACATAAAAATGTGATTTAAATTATAAATAATATTATACTTCTGTTATTAATTTTTTGTAATATTTTTTCATACTAGATAAGAAGGAACAATATGGCTTCCATGAGCTTTGTTACCAACTGCAGAAATCAAAACCTATTTAAAATAATAGTAGTAACATTCCTAAGTAACACTCATGAGATGTACAGGGGAACATATTAAATTTAAATTTTAAAATATTAATAATTATATTTTAAAGGAATCACTTGCAATTTTGTTATTTAAAATATAAAACCATATTTTTTAATTCATATTCAAAAGCTAATCTAGTTTGAAAGCATAAAAAGGGACTTCCTTAAGTGTGGTGTTTTGAGTTGGGACATGCAAATTTATTACTTGAAAACTAAAAATAATAGAAAATAGCTAATATTTTAAAACATAAACACTTTAATGAGTACATTTTATTAATTATAACCTAATAGTACCAATACATGTTCTAAAAGTATAAAAAAAATAATTTTATTAGCGTGAAATATGGATTCAAAGATTGGAACATCAAACAGGCGGTCATTTTGAAAATCACCCCTTTGTTCTCATTCACACGCGAGTTATTTTATCCTCCTGCACACAAGAGCAACTTTGTTTTCATGCACACGAGAGCTACTTTGTTCTCATGCGCACAAGAGCTACTTTGTTCTCATGCGCACAAGAGCTACTTTGTTCTCATGCTCACAAGAGCTACTTTATTCTCATGCGCACAAGAGCTACTTTGTTCTCATGCGCACAAGAGCTACTTTGTTCTCATGCGACAAGAGCTTCTTTGTTCTCATGCATACGAGAGCTACTTTGTTCATGTATACACGAGAGCTATTTTTCTCGGAA
The DNA here is from genome assembly GCA_951213105.1 of Amaurobius ferox. Classification (NCBI taxonomy): domain Eukaryota; kingdom Metazoa; phylum Arthropoda; class Arachnida; order Araneae; family Amaurobiidae; genus Amaurobius; species Amaurobius ferox. Next base: position 80,866,800 of record OX578141.1, read on the forward strand.
GTTACAGCATAAAATGGATTTCAAACTAATACGAAGATGTATTACATACATAGGATTTTCTTCCATGCTCAGGATTCGAACACGTTTGGAGGTCAGAGAGCGAACCGTTCTGTAACGGTTGGGCCTTTCACAGAAAGTTCCTTATAAATAAAATATCCGTGTTTTCAACTTTAGAAAATTTGTAGTTAAGATGCTTCTTGGCTTAGAAAGTTACGTGTATTTAAAGAAAATAACTGATTTTCTTTATTCAGTAGAAAATGTCGAGCAATATTTTAGTATATGGTTTACTGCTCTGGTGCCTAGCCACTGATTTGCAAACCCTGGGGATCCACAGAGCTAGTTCTAGAGTTTTCGATAAAAATTTTTAACAGCTGAATTGCATGTACAGGAATAATTGAACCGATGAATGCATCAAAATGTTATGTTGCAAGTGCAAAATAACTTCGAAAAGAATAATAATATTAGGTTACAAAAATTTAATATTAACGGGGAAGATCATCATGGTAACATAACACCCTTCATTTTGATTTAAGTTATAAGTTAAATATTTAATGTCACGACTGAGAGCAACAGGCAAACAAAATATAGTAAACGAATGAAAATTCTACAACACAAGCTTTTTGCTCATTAATCGAAAATTAAAAGCATCAACTTAAATAAAGTAAGGAATAATTTGAAAATTGTTAAAAATATAAAGCGCAAAATACATTCATTAGCATATGTAGTAACATCCTTCAGAAAATAAAGCATGCCAGCGTTATTTTATACTCGTGTTAAGTGGATTTTTAAATGTAGTATTAAGGTAAATGCAGAACTTTTGATATCATTTTGCTTTCAAAATATTTTTATACATGTATCCCTGGTCTATCGTTTAACGGATTTAATAAGTAACGATGTACTGTCGATACATCCCATTATAACCGAGTTTGACTATTTGAAAAAAACAATTCATACAAGGTTCTACACAAACTAATATTTCACATTTTTATCCCTATCGACCCGATAGTATGACCCCCGAACCAGCCCGAGACCGTAGACATTTCCAAATGTAGAACCCCTATCCCTGCCGGGTTCAAAGGTCTTTGAATTTCAACTCGGTCCAGAGGGAAACGATGCTTATTTACATGTGTCAAAAACATGAATATAATACTATTTGTAAACTTAAAATTAATAAATACGTTTGACTACATCGGGTCCGGTCCCGGCCTCAATTTTACTTTCCCTGCAATGTATGAGTCCAATGTATGCGTCCACTGTAACTCAAAAACTAATGGACCAAATTTCATAAAATTTTATAGATAAGTCACTTATGGGTTACCCTGCAGCTGATTAGATTTTGGTCTGCTTTTTATACGAAATGGCCCTCAAAAATCGTCAAAATCTAAAATAAAAAACTACGTAGGCTCAAATGTATCAGTTAAATGCTTGTTTTATACTTAATTTTTGACGATGAAATTAATAATACCAACCCCATTACTCTAGGACTAGCCGTTCGCACACGCAGGTTTTCGTATTTTTGCTACGCCGGTTTTGAAAATACATCCAGTCACCAAATGAAAACGAAAACTGAATTAAAACGTGTAGATTCTGTGTCATTTCAAATAATTATTTGTGTTATTTATTGCAATTAAACTCAATTTAATGAATTATTAATGAAATAAAGAGAAAATGAATTTGAGTTTGCAGTGAAAGTCATGTGCTGCTCACATTGTGTAACTAACAAGGGAAGGCTTTGCAATAGTTCTCTCGGATTGCAATCTTCCATATCCTATCTTGTAAAGGACCATGAATAATGATAAAACGCCACCGCTTTCATCTGTTAAGTGATAGGGGGCGCCACAATAACAATCTGAAGTTTTCATGTAAACGTGCTCTACTGACGTGTATTATTTACATTTTAGTGTGAAAATATTATCCTTTTCAGTTATTATTATTAAATAATACCTGAAAAAACAACAAAATATGCACAGCCGTTAGACTGTTACTTCTTCAATCCTTATAAGGCATTTGTAAAACGTATCGAAGACTACATAAAAATTCGAGCTGCATGCATTGAAGGAGTCCATATTGAAGACATCGATGAATTTTGAACCAACATCGATGAAGAAAGGCCAACAGAAAGTTAAATGACAGATTATTTATTTTAAAAATGCATTCATTTGTGTACAATTTACTTGGCGCTGATATATTTCAAGATATGGTAATATATTCTTGGGAAAAAAAGCTGGATATTCTGTTGAAAAACTCATTACAAAATTTAACAAGGTAATGGCAACTGTATTTAATATTGGATTAGCAACTTGTTTCATTGTAAATTGCAATGATTATGCATTTGTTAAATGTGCACATTGTAACATTTTCATTTGTATTGATCATACATTTAATCATTCCCATTCGTAATTTCAAACTTATAAAGAATTTAAATCATTCATTATTTTACAAATTTCATTTGCTTTGACTTTCATTGTAATACAGTCAATAGTTTTGTTGATTAGTTCAGTTTTGGTTTCCAAAAATTTCAGCCTTTGTCTTTGTTGTGTTTGATCAACCTTTACGACCATGTCTTGGCAGTTGTTTAGCTAATTAATAAGATTTAAATTATATTAGTAATAAATTTATCGTTTACTACTTACCATTACTGTCCATTTTATTTCAAAATAATAATAATAATTGAAAAGGATAATATTTTCACACTAAAATGTTAATAATACACGTCAGTAGAGCACGTTTGCATGACAACTTCAGATTGTTATTGTGGCGCCCCCTATCACTTAGCAGATGAAAGTCGTGGCGTTTTATCTTTATTCATGGTCCTTTACAAGATAGGACATGAAATATTGCAATCCGAGAGAACTATTGCAAAGCCTTTCCTTGTAAGTTAGACCCGAGCTCCACAAGGTCCAAAACAGTCAACTAGAAAAGCAACCCATGGGTGGAACCGGGATGAGCCCTGTGAAAAGGCTCTAGCCCGCTCATGCCTTTAATTTCACGTAATACATATTTAAAGCGTAGCTGTCCAATTTAGTATTTTCGCGTCCCCGTATCTTTCTCAAATATTTATTAACTGAATTGTTCTCTTAATATAGTTGTCTACAATATCATTATTTTGCGAGAATTAATTGATTTACGGACGATAAAGCCTCATAGGAACTAATAGCGCATCTCGAACCACGTGATTCCTTGACACGCCACCGGAATATATCCCGGATATTTTTCCGCATCGATAGCTATGCAATATTCCGAAGCCATTCCATCGGATTCTCTCAATTGTTCGAGTTACGAAGGCAATATTGGTCTTGAAAATTCGCCAAGTCCTTCTGATGGCATTATATATTTTTAAATCGTAGCAACGCGCGTTATTTGCTAGTTAAAATCACATTTTGAGGCCGTTTATTTCCAGTCATATCCGGTTTTCGCTCTTCTATGAGATTTCTCTAAGTTTTCGACAAATGTATTCATTTGTAAAATCGTTATTAAGTTTTCTTAGTGTAATTCCATAATGTTATTGCTTGAATAAATGCTATATGCTGGTTTATATCACTTTCCCTACGTACATAATAGAAAACCCAGGCCGCCCGATTCTCCCGAGGGTTTGAGCAGCAATTTCAGTGGCCAGCCTACATATACGTAGGGTAATGTATAGGGTAAGTATTGCGACAGGTCGAAAATTCGTATTCGAGTTTTCGACATAAGAGCACGCGTTGAGCATCTCTGAATACGAATCGAATATTTTGAAAGTAATGTGTGTGTGTGTGTGTGTGTGTGTGCGCGCGCGCGCCGGGGGGGGGCGTGCGGAAGCGATATCTAACTAACGAACAAAGCAATTCCAAAAATTTGGTTATCAGTGAATTCTGGATCTCTGTTCATTTTTAAGCCGTTCTAATTTTCGAATATTTATTGAAAAAATCATTAAAATATCAGGCCTTTTAATACTGTTAAATAAATAATCATTTTTTGCGTAATTTAGATTTAGTAAACGAATGGCACCAATTCTAAAACTCCAGCACGAACCATTCTCGAAATGTTGCACGTTTTTAGATAAATTTATCAAAAAAGTTACATAAAATTAAAATAAATCGTAAGTATCCTTAAATAGGGTAACTTTAGCGATAAATGTGATAAAATATCTCCAATTTGGCGACCTTTGAAAATGTTGCAAAATTGTCACCAAATTGGCAAAATAACGTGTGATTAACGAAAATGACACCAAAATTGATGAAAATAAAATATTTTTAATGATTAAAATCGTTTATTATATGGACTATATTGCCTGTAATATTTCTAATTGTCCAACTAGATTTTTGCGAAATATGCATAAGTTAATTGGGTATTGCGAAATAGCTTTATATTGCCAGACAGAAAAGCGTCAAATGTTAACGTACAACTCAACGTTAAAAGCATTGTACCATGGATCATGTACATCATTAATTTGCTCAGAAAGAATTGAAGTCATTGCATTTTACGAAGAAATAACACATGTGCTGCCCACATCAGATTTTTTCCCTATATCCGTTTTATGTTCTTTAATAAGATTTCTCTCAACGTTTTCATCAAATGTATTCATTTTAAAAATCGTTATTAAGTTTTTTACTATAATCTCATAATGTTATTGTTTAAGGAATATATGCTGTGTGCTAGTTTCTATTTATTTTTGTTATCTATCCAATACCTAATTTAAATATATCATTAAAATATAAGTTTTTTTCGTCTTCCTCTAATGTAGGGATTTTGGGCGGAAGTAAATTGATTTTAGATGCATCTTCATATTTTATCTATGCGATATATCACTCGCTCAGCTGTGGATTTAAATGACGTTTAAAGGTTTAATAATCATTTAAGTTTCTACTGAACGCAGATTTATTTCTTTATCCCTTTATATCAACTATTTCTTTATTATTTTATGGTATTGGAGATATTTTCATCCCCAAGCGCAAGATTTATGGCTCATTATGCATATTTCTGGGAAGAATTGGGTCCGTTTCTCTTTAAAATATTTCCTGCGTTTAAATCTTATTTTCGTTTGAACGGAAGTTTGAAATGGGATACTTTATACTTCCGGAATTTAATATGATAAATATCTTCTCTATAAATTTGAAATATTTTGAAATGTTATTTTGAGTTATGCTGTATTGTCTTCCATTTTATTGCCTTTAAATGATTGGAGTTATTGGAATTGACTGAACCTCTAAGAATTAGTTAAGGGCCACTAAAATTGTTGCTTATAAGATACCTTCATATGCATTGTTACTAAAAATGAGATTGGGCTGTGCATTTTCAGCCCTGCTTGAGCCTGGGCTGGACATTTTATCCCCCTTGAGACTTAACTGGACTTTTTCAGCCCCCCCCCCCCGTTGAGACTGACATGAGTATTTTAGCCTTATTCTTGAGACTGGGTTGACATTTTAGCCTCTCTTAAGACTTATCTGACGTTTTCAGCCCCCCCCCCCCTGATACTAGTATGAGCATTTTAAGCCCCCTTCCTTGAGACTAGGCTGGGCATTTTAGCTCCCTTAAAACTGGGCGGGGCACTTTTATTCCCTCCTTTTCTGGACATGCACAACAAGAATATCAAAACTGATTTTTAATGTGAAAAGTTCAAATAGAAGCTTTCTGGAAAACAGCTTGTTATATGCAACCGCAACAAATTGTGTGGCACTTTGCTACCACTTTTCTCCTTCTGATATCTAATACTGTGAGCATAAAAATGAGAGCTATGAATGGGCCACGACCATACAATAAAGTTTTGTAATGTTATGAAAGCAAGCTAGATAATAAAAACTGATTAAACAATTTAGCATACGGTACACTGCTTCCCTTGCATTTTTAGGTCACTATGAATAATTATATTATTGTTGGGACAACAATTTTGTTTTTTTATGCACAATTTGAGCATTGCGCATTCACTTTGCAATAAATATAACTCAACTTTTAAATAGTTCATATAAAGCTGTGTAAATCAGGATGGGAGGAGAGCAGACAAAATCTTGTTCAAAGTACATGAAAAGAAGTGCTTCCTACCATAAGATTTAAATTTGCACAATGCACGTCCAATGTAGCTCTTGAAGTTTTCCACAGTTAAAATCACGATTTCAGTTCTGTATTATTATCAAAATAAAAAATTTTCAATCCTATTTCGATGACGGAGATGTATTACAGATTCCATACTACAGGAATACGTCAACACAGTGTGTTCAAACAGTTCATTTCTGGAATTAAACTTAAAGTCAGAAACATATCGGGCTAGATGAAAACAAAAATCATTGGCCAGAATAGTAATTGGTAATGATATAGGTAATGCTGTTCTACGTACATGAAAATTGCATACTTCTAGGAAATTGAAAAATGCAGATCAAACCATGATAGTGTAATTAATAATTATATCGAAAATCAAATATTTCCGTTTACTAAATATTAGATAACAAGAAATTTGTGAAGGAGCTTTCATATGATGACTGGTATGGACTCTTCATTTTTGAAGGAATTATTAAGCAATTTTATTATATTTTGAATGCTTATTTCGTACAGGCATGCGAATTTTTAGGAAAAACCGGAAGTGACATTTCCAGAACCGGAAATGGAAATCCTTAGTAAATTCCCAAATCCCCCGACGCTGAATCCATATCAGTCATCATCTAAGCTTTATTTAGAACCAATCCGGATGAATAGATGTTTCAAGGAAATTTTTTGAATCGGAAGTAAAAATCTACTCCCTACCTCTTCCGAAATTTACTGCCTACCTCTTTCAAAATTTAATGTTAAATTCATAACAGTCATTATTTAAGCTATATTTATAGCCAATCTTGAGAAATATATGTTTCAAGGAAAATTGCTGGACTAGTAAAAGAAAAAGGACCGGAAATGGAAATTCTTAAAATCTCCCATCCCCTCCATTCTCCTCCGGAATATGATACTGAATCCAAATCAGTCATCATCTGAGCTCTGTCTAAAGCAGATCCCCAGAGGAAAATGTTTCAAGGGGGGAACATCGCAAAATAAATAATATGTCAAAATTTTTGCAACAAACAAATGCGGTGAAAGAAATAATTAGCTGAAACTTTAATTTTCGTATTTGTTTAAGTCCACTGTTTTAAATACTGTGCCCTAAATTATCTTACGTTTAACCTCTCTTCATATTCATCGCCAGCTTCCTTAAATGGCTCCTCTGAACGATAAATTCATTTTCAATAGCTCCATAAATAAACCGCCGAACGCATCTGAAGTGAACATTATTCTAGAAAAATGAGAAATTGTTTGACAGCCGAGACATAATTCCTTGATTCACATTTTATTTTGTTTTCACACATCCTACTTAAAGTATGCTTTAGCTCAAGCTAATTCATACATGAAAATAACGTCTCGTTTTTAATGGATAATTTATCATTCGGTAAATAGAAGCGTTCATGCTCTTTGTATTTACATTTTCCCCTAGACCGTATATAAAAAGCAAATTTCCTTTCATTTATATCCGGTTGCCAAGCTTGTCTTATTGAAAGTGATTTTCTGTGGAGAAAAATGGTCGGTGTTTAGGAAATTTTTACTGTTTTCTCTTTATATTTAGTTATTTATTCAACTTATTTATGTGTTTCTCGTAAGATTACTTTTTTTTTTATAAAGAATTGAGATTCAATGTTATGTGACATCTAAATGCATGTTTCTTTAAATTGTATGATGTGCGTTAGAATGCATGACTTTTAAAGTCATGCACTTAGAGTATTTCTATTTTTTCTTTTTGGCGTATGCGAAACTAAGCTCATTTAGTTTTTGGAGTGTTTTCCCACCATTTTTGCACTCAGGGTATTTCTCTTTTCTCATGTTGTCGCATGGAAAAAGTATAAGGATAAGCTCATTTAGTTTTCGGAGTGTTTTTCCGCCATTTTTATCATTCGTAGATGCAGTAAAGAAGCAGGTTTCTGCTGTTTTAAATAATTTTTAAACTAATCTATAATAATAAAGGAAGGTGTTTGGATATGTGCCTGTCTATTTGTGTCGTGTGTAGCGGAAAATCTAGGAGTCGTACGACCATGAAATTTCGTGCAAGAATATCTTGGTTCTCAAGAGGAAGCACCTTATCGATATTTTTTGTTAATTCAAATTAAAGAAATTTTTGTGTTTAGGAAATTTTGACTGTTTTCTCTGTATATATACTTATTTATTCAGCTGATATGATGTGTATTGTAACATCCAAAAATTTAAGAGTTGCACAATTCCAATTTTTGGCATAAATATTGTGTGATATCTTTTTAGTATAATAATTTTTTTAAGTCCTACTCTATTCCTGAATTTTCTATAAATATTAAACCCTTTCGCGACGGCGGCATTCCGGAGCTGTCGCAGCCCAAAAGACGGAGCGCTTCGCTTCCGAACTGGTCCCAAAGGACGGCACATTTTTTGCGCTAAGCCTAACTCTCGAAAAAAATTCACTAAAAATCACCTATTCAACACAGAAATCTACTTTTTTCAGGAATAAAAAAAAATATTTATTTTCTATTTGATGTATATTTTTCATACAAATCTGAATACAAAATACTCGTTAGTTGCTCCCATTCTTTTATCCGAAATAAACGAATAATTTCACTGCCTCTAAAACCAAAACAAAAAAAATACTCTCTTATATTCCTATGATTCCAACGAAATCATAACGCTGAAATAAAAATAAAAACCGAAACTCAATTATAAAATTGTTGATGCTACGAGAATTGCTCTGTCTGTTTATATTACAAAATGATGTTTCACCGCTCCAAATGGAGAAATAATTCATTCGATCCTCTTCTGCCAAGGTCATGCCTCTGCAAAATACATTGAAGTTAGTTCCACGGACATGTAACGCCATCTTGTAGACAAATTAAAACGTTCCACGTGGAGGCACGAATGCGTGCCACTCTCCGTTTACGGTAAAGTTTCCTCCGTCACGAGTGCGTGCCGTCCGTCCTTGATTGCAAGTTCGCAGCCGGCACGTGGGCGTGCCGATCGTCGCGAAAGGGTTGTAAAACCTCCCATAAACTTTCAAAGCTCTGATAGCTCGAGTGTCAATAGTAACTTTTCTTACTTCAGCCGTTTATTCTTCATTCTTTCCTACTGGTCTTTGGCAGCGTGAGGAACTGTCAAACAGACGTCACAGAATCTACAATAGTGTTTGACAGCGTTTGACATTTATTTGAGATTTTTGGCGCCCTAAAAGTAATTTTATGGTATGGAACTGAAACGACGCCCCGGGGAATTTTTAGGATTCAAGTATGTTTTCTTTTGAAAGCGTACTGTTAATTTAAAAAAAAGAAGTGCATCCCGCGAACTTATTTAAGGCGTATCAAAAGAGGCTATTTAGGGCGTATCAAAGAATATTATTTAGAGCGTATCAAAGGAGTTTGTTTTCAGCATATCAAAAACGATTATTTAGAGCATATTATGTCCGTGCAGAGGGCAAGAAGCGTATGTAGGGATATCAAAGGATCTTATTTAGGGTGTATAACGGAAGGCAAAAGGCGTATTTAAGACGTAATATGCAATCGTATTAGAGAGTATCGTTCGGTGAGTTCAACATCGAAACCAAAGCGTGTTACGCAGCCGCGCAGCGTGTTAAGGCATGTTTAGGTGCTTATTTAGGGCGTATTACGCCCGGTTAGATAACGGGGGAGAGCAGCCGCGCGAGACTGTGCTTTTTAAAAAAAACTTAATGAATGAATTGAATTACTTCTTACTTTAAATCCCGGGCATTGTCGGGTACATTTTTCAGTTAGAAATATTTTTAATTTACGAAATGCATATACAGTACACTCTCGGTAATTCGGCAGGTCAATGTTCCAGCGCGTCTGATAATCCGACATCATAACGTAGGAGGTAACGGGCGGCTTTTTTTTCATATCACGTGATATTTGTTTTTGTTCACGTGATGTATGTGTCCATATTCGAACAAAAATTTTGTCAAACAGTAGCATTATTATTTGCTGAAGGTGTAAGAGATATGGGTTTCGAAATAAACGAACAATATGTTAGTGACTGGTTGACAGAGCGCACTGAGGAGAATAAACTAGATCATGACTGATCATGAAATGTGTGAAGAAGTTTTGACAGAATAACATTCAGATGTAAATGCAATTCATACATAAAGTTTTGTAACCATTGTAACAGATGTTGCCAAGAAAATGGAGAATCTGCCAAAGATTATTGAGAAAGTATAGTTAAGGCAGGAATACTTGTAAAGAGACAAACATCTGTTAAAACTATTTATCTAAATAATACTTTTATACTAAATAGTAGCCTACAAAAGTACATTACGTATAAAATTATAATATATCAATCTAGATGTGTTTGTACATGTCACACTGTAGTAAGTTTGATTACATACATATTATGACAACTTTACGTATTAAATACTCTATTTACCTTCTATTCCTAATTTCCAATAATCCGAGACTTGCTGGTTTTTAATAGGGCCGGATTACTGATATATATTGTACTGTATTGTGTTTTGATAAATGTTAAAAGAAAATTCAATTTGTTTATAGAATTTTTAAACGCCAATAACTTTCCTCGTTTCAATATTTATGCTTGACAGAACACAGCGAGATAAAGTTTTAAAAACAAATAAAAGGATTGAATCTTCAACACTTGGCACACGGCCGGAAGGATGTCCCCTTAAGTTTCTCAAATATTTATCATTTTAAGGGTGCCTTCAGCACCAAACGTTAGAATTATTGAATGAATACAAAATATTATCAGTTCAGTTCCGATTTTCCGGAAAAGGGAACTCTAGTAAGTCTACCGTATATATATTCTCGTGCCAAATGCATTTACATAACTTTTTTTTTTTGTTCGGAAAAAATTGTTTTCTGTTCAGTGTTAGAATATACACAGCGTATATTAAGTTCACTATTCAGGGTGTTTCACTAAGATTATGTGAAAGGAATATAAAATCAACGCTTGCTTATAAAAGTAAAGTGAAATATAAACAAAAAAGATCAATCATGCATAAAGCATTGATTATGAAACACTTTCCAACTTCAATGCAATTTCATTTAAACATCTCTAAAATGCGATACATTCCTCGGTAATATTTTAAAAATTATCACAATACTACATTAATTTATTATATTTGAAAACTTAAAACTCCATCGAAAAAAATGAACTTCATTCAAATGACGGCATTGAAATGTAAATTGCCTGGTTTAAACATCTCTAAAATGCGATATATTCCTCGGTAATGTTTTTAAAATTATCATAATACTACAATAATTTATTATATTTGAAAACTTCATCGAAAACAACTGAAATTTATTCAAATGGCGCCATCGAAATATAACACGCCTGGCTCTCTCTATTAAGCAGCATTTCATTCATAAACATTTTTCCATTCATTTCATTCATCACAATACTATAATAATTTATTTTATTTAAAAACTTAAGACCATAGAGGTACAAGTAATTAAACTCTATGCTTAAAACTTCATCGAAAAAATCGTCCTTCTCTCTGTAAAATCAATGAATATTTCATTCATATTCGCTATGCAGACTCCATGAGCTAAATAATTTTGCGTTAAAGAAATGCAGCAATTCTTATACAACTTATTCTACATATTTTGCTGTTTACACTTTCCATAAGTGAAAAATAGGTTTCGTTGTAGAAATAATTAAATTTGAATGATCATTTAAACTAAAATATATTGTAATTGCGTTGTTTCAGTGTGTAGATGCACAGAATTTAAGCAAAAATAAAGCGGTTTTAGGACGGATACAACACTAAATATGAATTAAAAATCACGATTTTGACACAAGATGGATGCCATATTTTATTTTGAAGTGGGTCACGTGATCTCTTCATATAATGGTCGCGTGATCGCTTCATATAAGAGGTGTAATTATTATTTTAATTCTTATTTAAAAAACTACTAAATATATTTTGCTGAAATTTTTTTTTATATATTTTATGGGATAATTTGAATATTTCCTAAAATTTTCGAAGCAATTTGTGAATTTTAAATCCGCTTAAAAATGTTTGAAAAATTAGGTCCCATAGGGTTCAATGTATTTCATTTTTTCAACCCGGGTTCAATCCAAAACTATCTGGGTGATATTATTCATTTATATTCCCATAGGTCCCACAGACCGTCTGAACAACATACTAAAATTTCATTTTGATTAAGTCATTTTTACGGCAGTTATCATGCTAACGGACAGACAGAATGAACAAAGTCATAAACACTTTTTAACTATGTTGTAAAGTGTTAAAAAATAATCAGCAAAGGCCGGATAATTAAGTTATGATAGTTGCACCAAAGAAATTAATAATTTCTTAAAAATTCGAAAATTTATATTTCATATGATGTCCCCCTCCCCCCCCCCCCCAATGAAAAAAATATCAATTAATAAAATTTGCGTCGCAGTTAATTAGGGTGGAAGAAATTTATCCAGTACTTTCGATGAAAAATTCGCTGAGCTATTCCAGTTATTGTTATTAAGTATGTTTCGTTCGATTGCAAAGGTCCAGCAACAAATAAATTATCGAAAATGGTAGCAAATTCCAATTGGTGGTTTCCTGTTTTAAATAGATATGAAGATGACCCCCGTATTTACTTTTAAAGAAGCTGACTATTCACATTTGCACTTCAGGTAAAACGGAATAACCCAACAATTTCAATTATTGGTATCTCAACGAAATTTTCATCAAAAGGTATCAGGTAAATTTCTTTTGCTCTAATTGGGTGTGATGCAGATTTTACTAATTGTCATTAGCTTAATAGTGGGGGCGGGGTCATAAAAATTAATTTTCACAATTTTATGAAATTTTCCGTTCCGGTGACTGTAACTATCATATCTAAATTCTCCTCTGTTTCCTGATTATTTTTTAACACTTTACAACAAAGTTGAAAAGTGTTTATGACTTTGTTCATTCTGTCTGACTGTCTGTCTGTCTGTCCGTTAGCACGATAACTGCCGTAAAAATGACTTAATCAAAATGAAATTTTAGTATGTTGTTCAGACGGTCTATAGGACCTATGGGAATATAAATGAATAATATCACCCAATTAGTTTAGGATTGAACCTGGGTTGAAAAAATGGAATACATTGAGCCCTATGGGACCTAATTTTTCAAGCATTTTTTAAGCGGATTTAAAATTCACAAATTACTTCGAAAATTTTAGGCAATATTCAAATTGTTCCATAAAATATATAAAAAAAAATTCAGCGAAATATATTCAGTTGTTTTTTAAATAAAAATTAAAATAATAATAACACCTCTTATATGAAGCGATCACGTGTCCATGATATGAAACGATCACATGACCCACTTCAAAATGATATATGGCATCCATCTTGTGTCAAAATCGTGATTTTTAAAGTTCTTTTTTATTCATATTGAGTGTTGTATCCGTCCTAAAACTACTTTATTTTTGCCTAAATTCTGTGCATCTACATACTGAAACAACGCAATGACAATATATTTCAGTTTAAATGCTCTTCCAAATTTCATTATTTCTACTATTAAGCCTATTTTTTACCTATGTAAAATGTCTGCTTAGCTGATATGAATGAAATATTCATTGATTTTAGAAAGAGAAGGACGATATTTTTCGATGAAGTTTTACGCATTGAGTTTACTTACTTGTAGCTCAATGGTCTTAATTTTTAAATAAAATAAATTATTATAGTATTGTGATGAATGACATGAATGGGGGAATTATTTATGAATGAAATGTTGCTTTTATAGAGAGAGCCAGGCGTGTTATTTTTTTATGACGTCATTTGAATGAATTTCATTTGTTTTCGATAATGTTTTCAAATATAATAAATTATCGTAGTATTATGATAATTCTAAAATTATTATCGAGTAATATATCACATTTTAGAGATGTTTAAACCAGGCAATTTATACTTTAATGCCGTCATTTGAATGAAGTTAATTTTTTTCGATGAAGGTTTAAGGTGTCAAATATAATAAATTAATGTAGTATTGTGATAAGTTTTAAAATATTACCGAGGAATGTATTGCATTTTAGACATGTTTAAATAAAATTGCATTGAAGTTGGAAAGTGTTTCATAATCAATGCTTTAAGCATGATTGATCTTTCTTGTTATATTTTACTTTACTTGTAAGACCAACTGTTGATTTTGCATTGCTTTCGAACACTTTTCGTAAAACACGCGGCATAGCTCGCGACAAGTACGGCATTTTATTTATGCATTTTACGTCCCTTGCTATTTTACATATGAGATTTTTTTTATTGTAATATTTTACAATGCATACTCAATTACGTATATGTCAAATTCTTAGAACGATACTATTATGTACCACCATAATGAATTATACTCACCTATAAGAAGGAGATTATGTTAACATTTATTTACTCACTAGCAGCATACCCGTTCTTCGTACGGAGTATATAATATAAACTTGAAACTCATAATCATGCCCAAATTCTTATAGTATACTAAATGACATGTTTAATCAAAATATTCTGTTAAAATATTTAATATAATGCTCCTAAAAAGAAGTTTAAGAATCTCTGTTCTCGCTATATAAAATTATCTTCATGGACATATCTGAGGAATGAAACATCTTGGACCCCTTATGTAAGCAAATATAAAAAAAAAATATGGAATTGAATCAATATATGCAAAATAAAAGCGTTAAAATTGTATGGGACCCGTACTAATTATATACGCGAATATTGGAAAATATAACCTGTATTAGTAGATTACATGTATAAATTGAAAATACCAATAAACCCGTAATCTTTAAATCTGAAGACAGTCATTTATTCCAATATATGTCAAAATTAAAGTGCTAAAATTATATGGGAAGATATACACGTTCTACTTATAATGTCTGATTATTAGTAGAAGATTACCCGTTTTGCAATATGAGTCTCAAACGTTTTTTGGTAAAATACAACAGACGACGTAATAAATTGAATATATAATTATTCCCCGTAATCTTCATACCAGAAGACTGTACTTGATTCCAATATATATGCCAATATATGTCAAAATATATGCAAATATACCTGTACTACTTATATTCTCGTAGGTTAGAAGATATACCCGTGCATTCCTAGAAGATTACTCGTACAACGTACAATATGCGTGTGTCAGCAATTTTTGCCGCAATAAAACAATGGCGTAATAACTTAAAAATATCAATAATCACTGAATCAATAATTCCGGAAAATATCAATAATAATAATGTTTAAACCTGAAGAGTATAATTGATATTATCCAGTCCAAAATGAAATGGCAATGAAATTTATTTTATATACATATCTTCATTATTCAAATCGGAAAGGATTTAATAAAAATCGTCTGCCGCATAAACACATTGGATTTACATCCGTTGCTAAGCGACATGATATCATTTGCTTCAAATAAATTGGTAGAAAAAATATCGTATAAATAGTTATATTTCTATGGAACATTTGGCGACAGTTTCGTCAAATTAGCGACATTTTAAAAAATCGCCAAATTTATCGCTAAGTGGGACTGTAGAACTGACAGTTCCACTTTGCGACAAATTGACGAAATATCATCACAATACTATCCCCTAACAAAACACAATTAATATCATTTATGTAGCGCAATTTTATCAATTTCAAGATATTTTTATAGATTTGAAAACATTTTTATCAATTTGGTGACATTTTAAAAATTCGCTAAATGTATTACTAAGTAGGATGGTTGGTCTGACAGATAAATGCTAACCAAACATCATTTCAGTACTCTCTTCTAACAAAACAAAAAAAAAATTTCATTGATATGTAGAAGACCCAAGCCACACGACCAACCCGAAGGTTTATGGCAGCTGTTTGTGTGTCGTTTATATCAATTTGGCGACATTTCCGTCAATTTGGCAAGGTTTAAGAAAAGTTGTCAAATTAGCGATATCCCTCCAAATTCGTAGCTTTGAATTTGCAGATCTGAATGAAACATTCTTATCCCGTTTCAATATACTAAATGAAAACACTACATTTGTATTAGAAGATATACCCGCTCTACTCTTTTTCTGTTTCAACAATCGGCTATATGAATTTATTGGCTAAACACAATATATGAGTTTAGTAGCTAAATACGATATAAGCTTGAAAACTCTTTGCCAAAATAAATGAAATTGATGTACGCAGTCAGCAATTAATACAATTAAAAGAAAAATCAAACCGTCCATTCATAAGATATACTTTTATATCCATTTATCCATTTATTTATTATTTAAATCGAAAAAAAATAATAAAAACATTAACAAACACATTTAATTTAATTGCGATGCCGAGCAACATGATATATCCTCCTAAAATGTTAAAATTTATTAACCACTAACAGCATACCCGTTATTCGTACGGAGTGTATAATTTAAAGAAACTTAAAGTTCGCAATCATGTGCAAATTCTGTTAAAATATTAAATTTATTGCTCCTAAAGAGAAGTTTAAGAATATATGTTCTCACTATGCTAAATTATCTTCACGATCAGATCTGAAGAATAAAACATCCTGCCCCCTTTTGTAAGCAAATTTACAGAAGAAAAAATAGGAATTGAATGAATATATGCAACCCCGTACTAATTATATTGTCGCAGATCAGAAAATATGCCAATGTGTTAGTAGAAGATTACCCGTATTACAATATGCGTCTCAAAAATATTTGCCAAAATAAAAGAGATGACGTAATAAATTGTAAACATCAATAATATCCGTACTCTTTATACCAGAAGGTCGTAATTGATTCCAATATATGCCAATATATATCAAAACATATGTCAATATACCTGTACTACTTATATTCTCGTAGATTAAAAGATATACACGTGTATTTGTAGAAGATTCGTACAACATACAATATATGAGTTTAAACAATTTTTGTCATAATAAAATAATTGCATAATAACTTGAAAATATCAATAATCCTTGAATCAATAATCCCCGAAAATATAAATAATAATAATTTTTAAACCTGAAGACCGTAATTGATATTATCCAGTCAAAAATGCTATAAGCAAAATCAAATCGTTCTTTTCTAAAATATATTTTTATATCCATTTATTTATTATTCAAATCGAAAAAATAATTATTAAAATTAACAGACAGATTTAATTTAATTGCGTTTCTGAGTAACATGATATAAGATAGAATCTTATAACATGTTAAATATGTCATGTCTTATAACATAAACTGCGAAATTAAATAACGATTTTGATTTCTCTATACTTCTCATTGTTCCGTAAAAGCTTGTTTTAAATAAACCATGAACCATGGAGATAGATTTCCCCTTTAAATCATGTTTCAAACAATTCATTTTTTCAGAAAGTGACTAATTAACGCAAAAAATCTCCCATCAAACTCAGAGATTAAATTTTAATTCACTTTCAAACGATTTTCAAGCTTTTCGTTTGGATAAACCACGGAGTTAGGGAGTAGAACTCCTAGGAAAAAGTTCCGTTTTTCATTAATATCTCGACAACCCCAGGTCTTAGAAACTCGAAACTTGGACAAAATTTATGGGGGGATATTTCAAGGCTATTCACCAAATTTCATTAAATTCGGTTCAGCAGTTTTTCCGTGATGATGAGACAAACGAAAATTTCGTTTTTTACTAATATCTCGAGAACCACTGGTCGTAGAAACTCAAAACACGGATATAATTTTAAGTGGGGCTATTTCTGGGCTACCCACAAAATTTCATCAAATTCGGTTCAGCCGTTCTCCCGTGATGGTGTGACAAACAGACAGACAGACAGACAGACAGACAGATTTTCATTTTTATTTATATAGACTAGCAGCATACCCGTTCTTCGTACGGAGTATATAATATAAAGAAACTTGAAATTCATAATCATGCCCAAATTCTTATAGTATACTAAATGACATGTTTAATCAAAATATTCTGTTAAAATATTTAATATAATGCTCCTAAAAAGAAGTTTAAGAATCTCTGTTCTCGCTATATAAAATTATCTTCATGGACATATCTGAAGAATAAAACATCTCGGACCCCTTATGTAAGCAAATATAAAAAAAATATGGAATTGAATCAATATATGCAAAATAAAAGCGTTAAAATTGTATGGGACCCGTACTAATTATATACGCGAATATTAGAAAATATAACCTGTATTAGTAGATTACATGTATAAATTGAAAATACCAATAAACCCGTAATCTTTAAATCTGAAGACAGTCATTTATTCCAATATATGTCAAAATTAAAGTGCTAAAATTATATGGGAAGATATACACGTACTACTTATAATGTCCGATTATTAGTAGAAGATTACCCGTTTTGCAATATGAGTCACAAATGTTTTTTGGTAAAATACAACAGACGACGTAATAAATTGAATATATAATTAATCCCCTTAATCTTCATACTAGAAGACTGTACTTGATTCCAATATATATGCCAATATATGTCAAAATATATGCCAATATACCTGTACTACTTATATTCTCGTAGGTTAGAAGATATACCCGTGCATTCCTAGAAGATTACTCGTACAACGTACAATATGCGTGTGTCAGCAATTTTTGCCGCAATAAAACAATGGCGTAATAACTTAAAAATATCAATGATCCCTGAATCAATAATTCCGGAAAATATCAATAATAATAATGTTTAAACCTGAAGAGTATAATTGATATTATCCAGTCCAAAATGAAATGGCAATGAAATTTATTTTATATACATATCTTCATTATTCAAATCGGAAAGGATTTAATAAAAATAGTCTGCCGCATAAACACATTGGATTTAAATCCGTTGCTAAGCGACATGATATCATTTGCTTCAAATAAATTGGTAGAAAAAATATCGTCTAAATAGTTATATTTCTATGGAACATTTGGCGACAGTTTCGTCAAATTAGCGACATTTTAAAAAATCGCCAAATTTATCGCCAAGTGGGACTGTAGAACTGACAGTTCCACTTTGCGACAAATTGACGAAATATCATCACAATACTATCCCCTAACAAAACACAATTAATTTCATTTATTTAGCTCAATTTTATCAATTTTAAGATATTTTTATAGATTTGAAAATATTTTTATCAATTTAGTGACCTTTTAAAAATTCGCTAAATGTATTACTAAGTAGGATGGTTGGTCTGACAGATAAATGCTAACCAAACATCATTTCAGTACCCTCTTCTAACAAAACAAAAAAAAATTTCATTGATATGTAGAAGACCCAAGCCACACGACCAACCCGAAGGTTTATGGCAGCTGTTTGTGTGCTGTTTATATCAATTTGGCGACAATAATGAGTTTGGCTAAACAATATATGAGTTTAGTAGCTAAATACGATATACGCTTGAAAACTCTTTGCCAAAATAAATGAAATTGATGTACGCTGTCAGCAATTAATATAATTAAAAGAAAAATCAAACCGTCCATTCATAAGATATACTTTTATATCCATTTATCCATTTATTTATTATTTAAATCGAAAAAAAATAATAAAAACATTAACAAACACATTTAATTTAATTGCGATGCCGAGCAACATGATATATCCTCCTAAAATGTTAAAATTTATTAACCACTAACAGCACACCCGTTATTCGTACGGAGTGTATAATTTAAAGAAACTTAAAGTTCGCAATCATGTGCAAATTCTGTTAAAATATTAAATTTATTGCTCCTAAAGAGAAGTTTAAGAATATATGTTCTCACTATGCAAAATTATCTTCACGATCAGATCTGAAGAATAAAACATCCTGCCCCCTTTTGTAAGCAAATTTACAGAAGAAAAAATAGGAATTGAATGAATATATGCAACCCCGTACTAATTATATTGTCGCAGATCAGAAAATATGCCAATGTGTTAGTAGAAGATTACCCGTATTACAATATGCGTCTCAAAAATATTTGCCAAAATAAAAGAGATGACGTAATAAATTGAAAACATCAATAATATCCGTACTCTTCATACCAGAAGGTCGTAATTGATTCCAATATATGCCAATATATATCAAAACATATGTCAATATACCTGTACTACTTATATTCTCGTAGATTAAAAGATATACACGTGTATTTGTAGAAGATTCGTACAACATACAATATATGAGTTTAAACAATTTTTGTCATAATAAAATAATTGCATAATAACTTGAAAATATCAATAATCCTTGAATCAATAATCCCCGAAAATATAAATAATAATAATTTTTAAACCTGAAGACCGTAATTGATATTATCCAGTCAAAAATGCTATAAGAAAAATCAAATCGTTCTTTTCTAAAATATATTTTTATATCCATTTATTTATTATTCAAATCGAAAAAATAATTATTAAAATTAACAGACAGATTTAATTTAATTGCGTTTCTGAGTAACATGATATAAGATAGAATCTTATAACATGTTAAATATGTCATGTCTTATAACATAAACTGCGAAATTAAATAACGATTTTGATTTCTCTATACTTCTCATTGTTCCGTAAAAGCTTGTTTTAAATAAAACATGAACCATGGAGATAGATTTCCCCTTTAAATCATGTTTCAAACAGTTCATGTTTTCAGAAAGTGACTAATTAACGCAAAAAATCTCCCATCAAACTCAGAGATTAAATTTTAATTCACTTTCAAACGATTTTCAAGCTTTTCGTTTGGATAAACCACGGAGTTAGGGAGTAGAACTCCTAGGAAAAAGTTCCGTTTTTCATTAATATCTCGACAACCCCAGGTCTTAGAAACTCGAAACTTGGACAAAATTTATGGGGGGATATTTCAAGGCTATTCACCAAATTTCATTAAATTCGGTTCAGCCGTTTTTCCGTGACGATGGGACAAACGAAAATTTCGTTTTTTACTAATATCTCGAGAACCACTGATCGTAGAAACTCAAAACACGGATATAATTTTAAGTGGGGCTATTTCTGGGCTACCCACAAAATTTCATCAAATTCGGTTCAGCCGTTCTCCCGTGATGGTGTGACAAACAGACAGACAGACAGACAGACAGACAGACAGACAGACAGACAGACAGATTTTCATTTTTATTTATATAGATTATAGGTTAAGAGTTTCATTGTGTGGAGGGGAGACTGTACTATTTTTTAATTGAAATTCGCCGCTTTGCAGAAATTCAATTTTTTTTGTATTTCAAGTAAAGATAAAACATTAACTGGGTTTATGCTCTTTGATCAGTTCAGCAACAGGTAATGAAAATATCTCTTAGCCTTGTAAATTTTCTCTCGCTTCATCAAATTTATTTATATTTTAGTTGACGTATTACGGACTAAAAATGTAGCAATATGCTGGCGTGTGAATTTGTTTCATTAAATCCATATGAAATTTATTTGATTTAAGATACCCTTGGAATTCCTGCTACTTCTACCAATCAAGATAAAAGGAAACGTACAAAACCCTTAGTAGATTAAACTTTTAGTTTTGAAAATTCTACAAGTCGATCGAAGATGCTTGGGATATCTGTGGCCTCTTAACTTTGTCATAAAATTTGAGCAATATTTCAAGTATGAGTGATTTATATCTTGTCTAAAATAGCCTGTTTTAGGAGAAAATTTTCAAATGTTACTCAAGCATTTAAATTGAGGTTCATGTTACAATTAATTGGCTTCTTAATACATTTTGGGCAGCACTTTATAAAAGCATATTTACTGACAAATTTTATATGACATTTAGACTTATTTTTATGACCAGTCTTTCGGAACTTAGTATCAAGGCCAGCTTTCCCGTGCGTCCAGTCATGCTACCAATCCTATCATGTAATTTAGGGATTCCTTTTAATTCTAGCATTCTCCTCCTTCGAAACAAGGTATAAATGATTTATATCTTGTCTAAAATAACCTGTTTTAGAAAAAAAATTTCAAATGTTACTCAAGCATTTAAAATAAGGTTCATATTACAATTAATTGGCTTCTTAATATTTCTTGAGCAGCACTTTGTAAAAGCATATTTACTGACAAATCTTATATGACATTTAGACTTATTTTTATGACCAGTCTTTCGGAATTGAGTATCGAGGCTAGGTTTCCTGTGCGTCCAGTCATGCTACCAATCCGGCCATGTAACCGAGGAATTCTAGTATTCTCCTCCTTCGAAACAAGGTTGAAATACGACTCCAACCTCTTCCACACTATGTTTCAGCCTTTACCACATTGTTTCGGTTCGAGCGTTAATTATTAAAACATTAGACACATTTTATCTAAAAGAACTCAATCGACTGGAACTAGGAATCGGATCTGAGCCTCCTGCATTGCCCTCAGTTATTCCACCAACTGCACCACTCTGGCGATTTACGGAATTCCCATACAATCTTTAAAAACGGTTTAAAAGTTTGACAATATTAAAACTGTAACTTATCAGATTATTTCATCTAAAAAAAAGGTTAATCCATCTGAAAAACGTAGAAAACTTTGCAGAGTCTACTTCGACTATAAGAGTTAGAAACTCCGTCTCAGTAGCTCAACGGTAGACCTTTGGCTGGCCAGTACGAAGATCTGTGGTTCGATTCCCTGTTAAGGCAGCAAGGTTCTTTAGAGCTTGTATAATTTTCTTTTCATATATCGTAGCACCTGTTATGTGAAACAAATATGGTGTAAATCCTCCAGGCAAATCTTCAATGAAATACCAAAGTCCTTTAGTATGCTTCTACCTGGATTTTACCCAATCACATCCCCTTCTGCAAGTAACTCGTCTTTTCACGTTACTCGCTTCTACATACTTTTAAATTCTCTTTTCTGTAAAATATTCCAGAATTCGCTGGTCCTTTCAGTACTTATCCTTTAAGTACTTATTGACGTAACAGCACACGGACGGATAAACTGTCCAGGACTTTAAGCAGCCTAGTCTGTCAGGACTCTAACAATCTGTATTTAGTGGGCGGAGAGCCAGAATGAATCTATTGTATACATGTTAATATCGGATTGAGATTCACCAGACTGTAATGCTCGAACTCGCCTAATTATTCTAAATCCCGACTTGCAGGATCTCGAAGCAACGTAATAGTTTGGGATTTGTTCAATTTGCTTCAAGTATTCAGTCACATGTCTCTTCAGTTTGGAACATTGATCGAAAAATTATTTATACAAATATTCTTATATGTATTCCATCGTGCGTATTGGGATTGCAATAGATTTTGGTTATTTGTATGCAAGGTTATTTATACTTTATAATTTATTTTGTATGCGTTATATCCAACAGCATTTCTGTAGGATAAGAATTCCAGTTGTTCTTGCACTGTGCCGAAATGTTGTTTTTGTAATACAAGGATTTAATAGAGAAAACTCTTCGGCCCACATTTGCAACTATTCAAGTATGGACTGGATTAGGCTGGATAATTTTTTTGGACTGGACAATTTTTTTTTTATACCGGATTCCTAAGAAAATCCATAAGCACCCTCAATAACTTTGTAAAGACAGGTCCATAAGTGTATAGGTTATGTCCAGCTATAGTAAAGTCACTATACACGATCAAATAAAAGTGATTGCAGCATCTCTAGCGGAAATTTAAAAAGTTGGGACAACGGACTTGGCAATAAAACGCGATAGACAAAATAGCCAATTA
This sequence comes from Amaurobius ferox, assembly GCA_951213105.1. Taxonomy (NCBI): domain Eukaryota; kingdom Metazoa; phylum Arthropoda; class Arachnida; order Araneae; family Amaurobiidae; genus Amaurobius; species Amaurobius ferox. Next base: position 80,890,312 of record OX578141.1, read on the forward strand.
TAAATTGGTAAAACATTGTCTAATTAGTAGGACTCGACACCAGGAACGAACAAAACTCGTATATGAAAAGCAATAAATACCTGCCATACGTCATTGATTTGTAGTGAGCATGATGACACTTGTAATGCTTGTCAAAATCGCGATAATAGTCTTTCTCGAACTCAAATGTGCATTGCTGCTGACGGAAGATATTTTGAACAGGATGTACATTAGATATATACACTGTACGTAGACTGTGCATTAGGTGCGTCCTCGAAACAATTGTAGTCACCTAATTTCACTGTGCATAGGTTGTAGTCACTTAAATTCCAATCCTCAAATGTGTATTGCTGCAGACGGAAGATATTTTGAACAGGATGTACATTAGATATATACACTGTACATAGGCTGTACATTAGATGCGTTCTCGAAACAATTGTAGTCACTTAATTTCACCGTGCATAGGTTGTACATTAGATACGCCCTCGAAACAATTATAGTCACCTAATTTTTCCTATACCTGCTTTCTTTAAAGAAGTATTAGAAAGTTATATGTACATTAACTTCCAGAGCATGTGAGTGTTGCTTATTCAAGCATTCTTGAATATTGCAGCACTTCGCCAATAGCCGTATCGTGTCAAATAAATGCCTTCTGTAACAGATTAATTATAGATTTGATACTCAATGCTCTACAACTTTGTAATTAGCTTTCTTCGTCTATCTCGCCTTGTTTCCGGGTTCGTTAACTTTTTAATTCTCCGCAATTGGCGCTGTAATCACTTTTATTCGATTGAGCATAGTCACTTTACTTGAGATAGACCTAGTGTGTATAATCGTCGACCTTTCCTTACAACGTTTTTAAGGTGCTTTAATTATCCGCCTACGTTCGGACCAAAACTACCATCGTTCAAATCTTATTTGGCCTACTTACGACTTTAGCTGGTCCCCTGTATATAGAAGAAAATACTTTCGTCTAAGTAGCTCAATGGGTAAAGTGTTGGCTGACTAGGCGGAGATCCGTGCTTAAATGTTTTACGAATTGTTCAGTGAAATCTTTAAATACGGTGTGCGTCTCGGACAGCCAATACAAAATTGTAAAGGAATGTACTTTTGATGTACAAATTTGTAATCATTTTGTCTTTAATTGGTAACAATATTTTCCACAATATGAATTCCAATTCTCGTTTTACTACTTTTCATTTTAATACACTTTCAAAAAATTCTGGAGACGCTGGATCCATCGTACTAGAAGTAATTAACAAACACGAAAATATTATTATTATTTTTTAATTTACAACCTACTTGTGTATATTTCATTTGTTCATAGTTTTTAATATTTCATTTTCTTCAAACATATAAACCTCAATATTTAACTTGAAACAGATTTTTAGATTTGAGCTAGTTAATGAAAACATTTTAACTGTACATTAATCCGAATTTTTAGTTTCAAATTCTAATCAACTCTGTAAATAAATCCTGTTAAACAGCAGCAAAGAGCATTTCTCTATTTAATATGCATGTAGAGTGAAACTATCTAAATCTAAAATAAATTCACTTGAATCAAGCATGTCCATATTTTACTTTAAGCACACTTTAATGTTTATTTTACTCTCTTTCATTTTAGTACATATCTACCAATCTTTACCTGGGGACCATAAATTTATTTACAACAACCATGGAGAGAAGTAGCACACAAAATATAATTTGAAATTGCAGGCCCGTATGTGAAAAAGAAAAAAGAAAAATATTTTTTTCAATTTTAGTCTTTATTAAATATATATTTCTCATTCTAAATTCCCAAAGCTTCACTTGATTCTATGATTTGTTAAACGCTGAATATCTTTTTACTTTGAGAGTAAAGCAGTCTTTAAAATTTTCACTGAATATACTTTAATTTCATTCCATACTTCGAAACTTGCAAATGTTTGTGTTATTCTCCGTGTGAATGGCTTATCTGTTTTTTCTTCAACAATTGAATTTAATCATTTTCGTTGATATCTTCTTTTTTATCATGCATTAATTTCTGTTGAAAATGCTTATATTTATTAATTTTCTCCTGTTTTATTTTATTTTATTTTATACACACGAATTTCTATTGCAACTGTTTGCACCTCGAGATAATAAGTCTGCGAATCTTTTTACTTGCCAAGTGTTTAAAAAAAGAGAAAATAGAATTTTCTTGAAATCTTATTTAGTTCAAACAATAAGATATCAGACATGTTATATATTGATGTTTTCATACTACAGTCTTTTTATTTAAAATAATGCTTAGTGTTATTAATTCCCATCTCTTCTCTCTTATTAGCACGTATGGCAAACCATTTTCCTTATATTCCCTTTTTTTAACCTTACTTTTTATTATTCTTTCATATTTTGTACTTGTGGCGCATTTTTTGGTATACAGTGGCGTAAACAGAACTAATGTTCTGTGTTTTCTATCTTACCTAATTATTGAAGATGTCTGTATGTTTGTCTGTGCAATCTGTAGCCCAACATCTAAGCGTCTTACGGCCATGAAATTTACACATGTACTTCAAAACCCGTGAAGGTGAACCACAATGTGAAGTAAAATTCATTTTTTAGTTATTTTATATTTTAGCCCTATTTGAAACGATTTGGAGCGATATTCATACAAATCGATTCCTTATCGACCGAAAATATTATCACAGCGTTTCCATCTTGACACCATTGGAAAAATTCCCTTTCAAACAAACGTTAAACGGAATCCGTACAATTAATAGACGAATTTTTGTGAATTTTAAAAATTATATGCTTTTCATGGGGCATATGCTTTGTTTAAAACATCCCCGATTTTTATGTTGCGATATAAAAAAATTGCAATGCAATCCAATGTTTTTAATTTAACAGCTGCACCTTTGAATATTACACACTGCTCTAAAACAAAAATATAACATTTTAGAGCCATCCGTTCATTAATCATAAGTGTTTTAAGTGAGCGCATTGTTAAAATTTTTTAATTCTTTTCTTCTGTGCGGACCCTTTCCCAATTAAAGTTTTTCCATCTACTGAAGCCACGCCTACAAATTCATTTTAATATCAAATATAAGAATGGATAAAAAAAATATTGTATATTCTTGATTCTATTTTTAATTGCTATTTATATTCGGGGAAAATACGCAACGCCATCAAAAATAAATATAGAATATGTAAAATAACTTTTTAAATGTTGCTTTGAGAAAATAGTTTTAACCAGCTCTTCTTGAATAAAAATGAATTTGGCAAATAGGAGAGAGATTTACATTAAAATGTGTTTATCGATGTCTATCGTTTACCTCAGCTGATTTAAGCTCTTAAAAATCAGTGTCCATATTTAATGAAAGCGCTTTTTCTGTGAAAGACTGTTAGCAGTGTAAAAAATTAGTACTACGACCCTGGTATGTCAGCCTATCTATCTGTCTGTTTGGAACGTAACCATGGTGAATTTGGAAATTTTTTTTAATATGTCGCAATTAAATCCAATGTGTTTATACGGCAGTCGATTTTTTTTCAAATTTAAATAATAATAATTTGTATACAAAATTAAATTTTAGCGGAATTGTATTTTTGACTGGATTATATCAATTACGGCACTTTAGGTTAAAAGATAACGGGAATTATTGATATTTCTTATTTCATCAGTTTTATTTTGGCAAAGATGTTTTATACTCATATGTTGTATAGCAGGTAAACGGTTAATTAACTAAAATTTATGTAAAATTTGAGTTTGATTATTTTGAAATTCATGGCATACATTCGAATTCTTATACTAAATGTATGTATTTGACAGTTTTGTTTATGTTGATCATTGGTGAAGAAGCTTTAGAATCCGGGTCAGATAGGTAATTATTTTTGCTGCTGTAGGCCAGAATTTGTAAATAATTGGGAGTAAAAACGTTGTTTGCTAAAGTCAAGAAATGTTTTTAATTTCTTAAATGGACTGATAAGAGTTCTTTAATGGCTGATGGATTGGCCTGTGATAATTTTCCTTATAGTTTAAACTGTTGCTTCGTCATATTTTGCTTTATTCGATTTAACAAATTTTTGTCTTTTATTTTACTTTCCCTGCAATACATGGCAATATATAGGGAAAATATTGGAATCATGTCGAAAATCGCATTTGGTGTTTTTTTACCAAATTTCACAAAATTTTGTAGATAAGTCACTTGTAGATTATCTTGGTGCTGATTAGATTTGGGTAAGATTCGAAAAAAAAGAACCTGCCGTTTTTTACGAAACGGCCCGCAAAAATCGTCAAAATCTAAAATAGAAGACTATGCACTCTCAAATGCCGGCCCCTCATTCTGTTGCTCGTACCCTAGGGTGTCCTGGGTCTTCAGCACTCTCAAATGCATGAATTAAATGCTTGTCTTATATGTAATTTTTGACGATGAAAAGAATAAGATTAACCTCATTACTCTAGATCTAGCCGTTCTCAAGATATTTTAATTTTTTTTTTTCGCATATTTGCTACGCCTGTTTTGAGAATAAGTCCAGTTACCAAACGAAAACAAAAGCTGAATTAAAAGCCTACATTTAGCGTAATTTTTAATTATGCATGTTATTTAGTGCAATTAAACTTAATTTAATAAATTATTAATGAAATAAAGAGAAAATGAATTTGAGTCTGCAGGGAAAGTCATGTGCTGCTCACATCAGATTATTTCTGCTGTTTTATAACTTGGAAGTTTTGTGTATCGAAGAAGGCTGAAAACTGATGCAGTGTCACCCCTGATTTCCCTCGATGTAAAGGCTGCCGGAAATCGGAGATGATAGATATGTGCACTCACTCGTATTGGACGTCAAAGTTACAGTGACGCCTGTCTCATGAGAGTTGCTTTGCCTGCGTAATGGCACACATCCTTTATGGAATTTATCTTTATTTCCCCTGCAATGCGCATTAAGTATAGACGGGCAGATTTTTCAACTGATGTACTAAATCGTTTGTGTTACATCATATTCCTGGTTTTCTGTAAACTTTTACAAAATATGTTGTATAATGTTCCTGTAAGCTGTTGTCGTTTAGAACGAATGAGCTGCAATGTTAAAAATTACAGCATACATTTACATCACATAGTGTGGGTAACATTTGTGCCAATACCATGTGATGTAAATTCATATATGATGGATTTTTTTTTTTTTTTTGCGTGCGTGTGCTGTAACTTTATTAACACTTTCCAACATAGTTGAAAGGTGTTTATTACTTTATTCATTCTGTCTGTCTGCTTGTCTGTCCGTTCGTACGATAACTGTCGTAAAAGCGGCTTTATCAAAATAAAATTTTAGCATGTTGTTCAGGCGGTCTGTGGGTCATATGGGAATGTAAGTGAATAATATCACCCAATTAGTTTCGGATTGAACCCGAGTAGAAAAAGTGAAATACATTGAACCCTATATTTTATTTTATTATTGTCAAAATAATAATAATAATACCTTATATATCATAGAACACAAATAATTGCTTTCTTTCACATTTAACCTTTAACGAAATAAAAGCATCTACTTCGATATAAAACTACTTCGATGCAGTTGTAATTTAATGTTTGATCAGATCAAATCCAACAAAATATTCACATCCAACTGTAAAATTAGCATTTGCTCTGCTATATTCGCATCATGGGATGGTTTTTCCCCCATCAATATTTTATTAGTTTTTACATTAAATCCGTAACATCAATTTCTTGTCTTACTCCTAAAATTTGTTTGAATCTTATCTCTTCCAGTGAGCTTAACATCATTCCGTATGTTTTGATATTAATCTATAATGAAAGGAAAAGTTGATGAAAACTGACATTTCCTTTCTTTTAATGCATTTAGATGTTTCCCGTGGTCTGACATGAAGATTGTTTTTGAAATTTGAACTTTGTACTCTGAAGTTTTATCTAAATTAAATCGGTGATTTCCTAGTCTTGATAAATAGTCGAAGAGGGTGGAATGTTTTCTTGTGTATCTATTTTGTTGATCGAAAGACCTCTTCGTCTTTTCTTTCCTTTATTGTGCGGATTCACGTCACGAAACCTTTCAACTAATCTCTTTCTCAAAATGCTTTCCTGTGTGTTGACGTCCAGCCCTAACTGCTGAATCCACGAAAATAAGATTTACAGAATTCTGACTTGTGAAATAAAAAAGACAAGCTGTCCTTTTAAAGTTCGTAACCAAAAGTCTATAATAGGCTAGAACTATGTATGGACCCAGGGCTGCTTTAACCCTTACTGGAGCCCCTAGTAAATTCTATCCCCCCCTCCCTCCCCATGAAACTCCTTTAGTATGAAAAAGCATTGATCGCTGAAGATGGGCCTCCCAGCATTTGACTACTTTGTCTAACTATGGTTAAAAACGGCCCATGGACCGAGATTTTCCAATTTAATTTTCCTTGCAGCATCATTATTTAATTGATTTGATCCTGTTATCAGCTGTACCTTTAGACCTTTGTATAGTTTTAAAATTATTTAAAATATACTCACTTTCGTGCCTCCACTTCATTTAACTTCTTTCCTCGGGGCATTTTTGTACTCGTCTACAAACGAGGAACCACTGTGAAATAGACGAAGTAGATCAGCAGCTATCAACATTTGCATACGGAACTAAAGTTAATCTCTTGTGTAACAAGTTAAATGGAAATAACTAAATTGTTCTTATAATTATGAACCAATAATTATGAACCAAAAAAGCGATGCAAATGTTGAATGTTTTCTACATTGTTCTATGGCTTGTTACATAATGCTGTAAAAACTATGCTAACAAGTTTTTAATAATTAAATTTTTGTATTAATTAACATAATGTTCTTATGTGAATGTTTTCCATATAGTTTTCCAGGGTACAATAACGACTGTCCTTATAATATTATGAAAAGCAGTGTAGTGCATAATCTGCGTGAGTTTACGCATTCTCTTATCTCATTTTCAAGTTTTATCAGCAAGTACCGAAAAGAAAGTCATTCTTCAGTAAGAATCCATTCGAGCGCTTGAAAAGCTAAGCGTTCCGAAAAGGAATAAAATTCCTTTGTCAGTGGCTAAATTTAATATAATCATAGTTTGCTTATGTTATTTAGGGAAAATCACCCGCGAAATAATTTCCGACTGCAGTGAGGAAATGCAGCTCGTTAATAAATAGCAATGTAGTTCCGTCGTGTTTATCAATGTCAGGAGTTATTGTTCTTTTTATCATAAAATATAGGTTTATTTATTGTTTTGTATTCCGTGTCATAAGTTTATCGTCTTACAGCTTATACTTTGTTGTACTTAAAATGTTTTGCGAATGCCATATATATATTGTACTTTTATATTAAATGTCTGTTAATAGATCTTAAACTGGCCACTAGGTCATTTAATAGCTAGTTCACAATTAATGCTGAACTGGGTTTACCTAGTAGTGGACGTTGCTATATTTATTTTTGATAAAATGGATTGCTTTTGATTTCTATACCATAAGAATATAGTATTCAAGAGGACAGACACATTTCAAGAATAGGAACCCGCTGTTAAACGCAGATTTCTTTATATTTAGGCGCATAACTTCACTCTAACGAGCGGTAACGGTTAGTAAGTTAAAATTGTGGTAATTTTAATAATTATCTCTCTCTCTTTTTTTCTTTTTCTTTCATATAGACGTTTAATTGATTGTCTACAAACGAATGTCTATGGTCTACGAATTAAAATAGATTTATTGAGTCTATATAGTTCTAAAGTAGTTCTACCATAATATACATAGCATTTAGGCGGAACACAAAATTATATTTTTTGGTATATATTTACATGAAATTGTGTAATTTTAACCTGAAATCTATATAAATAAATTTGAAAATTTATATGTTTGTCTGTCTGACTCATCATCACGGAAGAGCGGCTGCATAGAATTCAAGGAAATTTTGATGTGTAGTCTTGGTATGCTCCCTCTCAAAATTGAGACACCCGTCTGTCTTTCTGACTATTCTCTCATTTTGCGAGTGACCCAATTGTTATATGAGCCTCTAAACAAACACCAAATCGTTATTTAAGTCTCCAAACTAACGTGACCTAATCGTGATTTACGCATCTACAATAAATACAATTAAAAACCCTATCGTGCCTCTCTCTGAAATTGTGGGAGATTTATAAAGAACAGACATTCAGCACTGTGGGCATAAATCTAAGTATCTGCTGCTTTTCGCATTGTCTTGCTTTCGCATAGGCTGCTTTTCGCACTGTATGTTGTCTGCTCAAAGTCCAGTGAAAAAGATGGCTCTTTATTTCTGCCCCTAATAAGATCAGAAACGAAGTCTACAAAGAAGTAAGTGTTTAATTGTAAAAATGTTATTATCTATATAAATGAAATTGTAGGTTTTGCTTCTGTCTGTTTATTTATTATCTCAGCACTGGAGAACTCGCTTCTTTCCTTTTTGTGAGAATTATTATTAAGCAAAAGTGAATTATTATAAAATTTCCAAAGGACACCAAATATAAAAAGTTCACTTCAAATTGTGTATTAATTTTCTTTATATTATATATTCTGTATGAAGAACGGGTGTACAGCTAGTTCGGGTATAAAAGTTATCTAATGCAATAAATGCATGCCTTTAAAATACAGCTAAAATTTTTGCCTTTACAATTTGTGAAATAATAATCAGCCTTCTGGCAAGGATAAGCCTTCCAAGTTATTTTTCTTGGATCATATTTTTATCAATGATGAACAAAGTTGGTATGCATAAATTTTCGCATCATCTTATTTCATTCTCTAGTTTACATAAAAGTTATATCTGCAAGTACTGAATCTTCAATCAGAATCAGAATCCATCCGTGAAATTCAAAGCGAAGAGTCCCGAAAAGTAATAAAAATTCTTTTGTCAATGACTAGATGTAATAAAATCATAGCTTGCTTATGTTATTTAGGGAGAAACACCCCCGAAATAATTCGACACCAGTGAGAAAATGCAGCTCTTTAATAAGCAGTAATATAATTCCGTCCTGTTTATCAGTGTGAAGAGTTATTGTTCTTTTAATACGATGTGCAGGCTCATTTATCATATTACCTATTGTGTATAAAATGTGTCGTAAATTTCCAGTCGTACTTTTATTCTAACGTTTTGTGAGTAGATTTTAAGGTACTCGCTAGAATTATATCTTAGAGTAATGTGATAAAAAACACACAGTGATAAATGCAGAACAATTTCTTAGTTGTTTAGGGTTCTGTATTATTTTACCATTAATAGATTTTTTTAGCACGTTCAACATTTTAGAAAGATAAACATATTGTTGAAAGCAACTTTCTTTACATATCGATTGCCTTTGGGCCAAGGATTAAATTTTTAACCCTGAAAAAGTTGGCCAAACTTAAATTGCACGTTTGATTGAAGGTCATACAATTTTTATAATATAAATGTTTCATCTATGGTTTAAACCTCCCTGTTACTAAATTATAATAGACTCCTTTAGTCTGTTTGTTTTTGAATGAATATTTTTGTAATTTGGTATAGCGCCAGTGTCTGAAAATTATGCTTTTGCATATATTTATTTAATGTAAAATTCAATTATAAAGGGATTTGCTAAAATAAACTTATAATTTCTGCATACAGTTAAGTATTTTTACTTTTTTTTTTTAAATTTTGGAAGCATAATTAACGTTCTTATAAAGATAAATATTTTTATGTTGCAGTGAAACTCTTTTTACGCCGACTTTTGAACAGCCAGACATCTTTTAATAGCGGACATTTATCAATGCCCTGACTTACAAATATTGAGTCTTTTAACTGATTTAAAAAAAAAACAAGTATAATTACGTTTCCCATGAATATCTATTAAACAATTTCACTGCATTTTTTTTTCGAAGTAATTTTCTTATCAGCAATAAACAACAAGGATAATGCTCTGTCTTCTGCATGAGTTCTTTCATTCCTCGTATCTTGTTACAAGTCTTATAAAATTCATACCAGCAAGCAGTTGAAAGATAGCAACATTCACGGACACTTCAAACTGAGCGTCGTGAAATGTATAAAATTCCTTTCCTCCTGTGGCCAGATTTAGTATCAACATTGCTTCTGCAATTTAAGGAAAAGCGCCCCGAAATAATTTCCGACGCTATTGAGGAACTTCACCTCATAAACGAGTAGTAATGTTGTTCCGTCGTGTTTATCAGTTTCAGGAGTTATTGTTCTTTCTATCACGGTGTACCTGGCACGTTTATTGTTCTATTTTCCTTCTCGCTGGTTCAGTGTCGCATAGCTTATAATTTATTGCACTTAAACTGTTTTGTGGATGTCCAGTGGTACTCTTATCTAAACTTTTGTGAACACATTTTCATCCGCTTGCCAGACTTTTAAAAGCAACTCGTTTGTTCACAATGATTAATGTTGAACATTTTTTACCAAGTTGTGAGCTTTTCGATATTAACACTTAATAAAATGGGGGACTGTTTAAATTGAACAAAATCTGAACATTTTGAGTATAAATTCGTTGTTAAACGTAACTGTTTTTACATATACAGAATGCCTCAAAAAGATTGAAACGCGGTTTAATTCTTTACTGTTGGAGATCAGTAGGCAGTATAAATTGCAAAAATGTTGAAAGTAAGGCATGAAATAAGACTACGTTAATGAAATAGTCTTCCCATGAATTTTCAACAAGTTACACTTTTTAAATTTTTATACGACCCCCTTTAGACAAATTTGGTCAATCAGACAATTTTTATTTTTGATCCAACAAGATCATTAAAAAAACCGCATATCTGTATCTTTAAAATTAACCGAGTTATATTTAATTGAAAATTGAACATTGTGAATGGGGACCCGATATCAAATTAGAAATGTAAATTTGTGACATATCACAAAAGAGATAAAACTGGATGATAATACATAGGATACCCAACCGCGTAGTGAGTATCGCTGCTTTTTAAGATCTTTGTCTGTGGAATGCTTTATTTAGATCCATTTGTGATAAAAAATTTGACACATATTAACGTAATTTTGATCTAAACAATTTCCATCGTCAATTTGTTTATGATCGCTATTTTCACTGACGAAACAGCCTTTCACATGGTACGGAAAAGTGGCATAAGTCAGATTTTTTTCCTTTATCATAATTCAGTTGATTTTAAAGATACAGATATGCGGTTATTTTTAATGATCTTGTTTCATTAAAAATAAAAATTTTCTGATTGAACAAATTTGTCTAAGGGGTCGTATAAAAACTGAAAAAGTATAACTTTTTGAAAATTAATTAGGACTATTTCGTTAACGTAGTCTTATTTCCTACCTTACTTTCAACATTTTTGCAATTTCCATTGCCCACTTATCTCCAACAGGTAAAGAATTAAAGCGCGTTTCAATCTTTTTGGGACACCTTGTATATATATGTACTTATATTATCTGCAACGAAAAAAATTCGTAACTTACTCCAACTAGTTAGCTCGTGTTGTGTGGATGCTTTAGGTTTATGGTTTTTTTTTATATATATATGAAGATTTTGTCTGTAGTCTGTCGCTTTATTCGTTTACAAATGGAAACGCACTATATCAGTATCTCTAGTACTAAAATTGTGCTAGCATAATATGCCGAGTGGAAGGTGGCAAAATTTATATTTTTGCATGCATTAAGTATTAATATTTTAATATAAACATGAAATGCAGTCATAATAGCCTCCTTACGAAGAACTGTAATTTCAAATTATGTTCTTCGAGGTCTTCTTAAATTCTCTTATTCCATTTCAGAATTTATACAAGAATTATATCATCATGTTATGAAAAAAAAAAGCATTTCCGATGTAAGATTCCACCAATTCACTAACAACTCAGGGGGTCGTGAAATGCATAAAATTTCTTGAAGGTCATATTTAATATGAGCTGCCTTTGGTCATAGACAAATGTTAATGAACCGCGATGTAAAAGGACTTATTTTCATTACCAAATATTATTACGAGCAGGGAAATTCCTGCGTAGAATGTTATAGGATAATGACAGGCTAAAAGAAGGATCCTCAAGTTCGAAATCGTAGACCGATGAAAAGGAGGGCCTTAGTTTCAAATCACCATTCCAGCACACGGTCAATGGAGCCATTCACCGGTTAGGGTCCGAAGATTACTCACCAAGCAAAGACTCCAGTCGCCGACGAATTTCCAACGACCGCCCCGCCACCCGGAAGAATCCGGTACTTGCATCGGTGAGAGGAACCCAACACTCTAGGAACTAAAGTAATTCATCAGCTCATCACGCACAAGCATTAAATTAATGTACCTCTTACAGGATGTGTGTACATCGATATAGAGTTGAGGCCCATCTGCCCTAAAAAGGGCGGCCTCTCCCCTAGGAGGTGACAAAGATTTGGTACAACTATTTATAGTTTATTGACTTCTTTTCACTTTCATTTTACTAAATACTGATGGCTGTGTGAATCCTACATTGGCTAACGAATCAGAATGGCTTGGTCATTTTGAATTAATAAATCTCGCAATTCGAGCTAATTGGATTAATTTCAGCCACTTTCTGAAAGTTTATCGCGACATAAGTCGAAAATTTTCTGAAAATTCAACAAGTCGGGTACAAATGGATGGAGTTCCTAACTTTTGCTTTTGGGCCCAATTACTGCGACCTTGGATTTAATACTGACATAACTTTTTGCTATTTAGGAAAAGGTCAACGAAATCGAAAATTTACCGTTGTTCCTTCGTGTGTTTATCAGTGTCAGGAGTGGCAGTTCTCGATCAGGTTTTCATTTATTTCTATTTTTCCTCTGTTGCCGATTCAGCGTTGTACGGCTTATAATTTATTACCTTTAAAAGGTTTTGTGGTTGTACTTTAACTTTTTGTGAACATATTGTAAACTGTTCGCTTAATGGTTTAAAAGATTGTTTTTCACAGTGATTAATGCTGAACGTTGTTTTCCAAGTTGTGGATTTGCTATTTCAAATGCAATGTGAGACTTATGAGGGAAATACTTTTCCGATGGCTATCGACCGTTTTGGAGACATTTGATGAATATTGCAGTATGATTATGTTTATAGTTTCCCTCGTTTTCTCTATGAGCATATACAGGATCGAATGCATGTGTAAGCTTTTCGGCGAAGTTATTTAACCCTGACATTTATTTGCTGGACTCCGAAAAAGATCAACATATATAACATTTCCTGGCGAGAGATTTTGTATAGCATTTCCTTTTGTATAACATTTCCTTTTGTATAACATTTCCTAGCGAGAGATTTATTTCTATAGTTTGCTATGATGTGAATGAGTGAGAAAAGTAACTCTACCCTTCTATGGGATGCTATTGAAGACATTATCGATGGACATCATGAATATCTTTCTATATCAGAATATATAAAATTAATCTTTTGTATTATATATTACTATTTATTTTGAGGGGAAATTTGACTATATATTCCAACCTTGACTGCCTGTTTTGTTTGTAGTATCCATAACTTGCAGCGAATTTTAAGGATTCCTTTCTTTTAATTATGTATTAAGATTCATAAGAACATGTATTAAAACTATGTATTAAGATATCTTAATTATGTATTATGATTGTTTTATTTCTATTACTTGTTTCGAAAATTTGTTGTTGATGTTAAATGCATTACATTATAGTGTTTCTTTGAAAATCGTATCATTAACTATCATTTAATTATTTTCCCTATTGGAATGAGAATATAATTTGGGTAGTAATTTTATCGTGAGATAAAAAGGCAAAATTTCCGAGGTGGTCGCGGGGTGAATCGCGGATTTTCGCTAAAATTTAGCAGCTGAGGATTATAACTAACGTTTCTAAACAATTCTATTGGTTACGAAACAGTAATACAAGTAACTGCTACGCAAATCAATAAGCATTAGATTACATTTTTTTAATTGACATCATGTATAAACCGTTTTATTCTGGCAATGTTATCAATTTCCCGTTATGCATGAGATCACAATATTCTTTTAAGTGGACAACGTTTTGATATATTATATTGTACATACACAGAATTTTTCTGTAATACGTATAATTACTGCCTTAATGCAGTGTTATAATGCAGTGCCTGTTGTCCTGTGACACGTTTTTAAGGTACAAATGTAGTATAATCCCGTTTTCAGTCTTGACAATTTTAGGTGAGATTCTGGCAATCCCTGCTGGAGAACATTGCATTCTGGCAACCCTTCCGCTTTTTTTGTCGCCCCTTTTTTCGATCTTTTGTCACCAAGGTAAAAATCGCAACATTCCGTTCTGACAACGTTTTTCGCGTCTTTTGTCGCTATTTTGTTGTATTTTGCACCCTTTTGTCTTCTTTTGTCGCCAACGTAAAAGTCGCTATTTTGTCACCAAGGTAAAAATAAAAAAAATTTCTGATTTTCATGTTGTGCTGTATGAGCCACAGAACACCTATTGCGCAAATAGTATTGCTACGTGCAACTTCTGACAGCCATCAAGGCCGGATTCTGTGATGTTTTTAGCTGGCTAGCGTAACGATCAAATTTCAAGTCACTATCTCACTTAGAAGTCTTTTCTCATCTATTCGGTAAATTGAACATTTCGGTGTGCGGCACTCTTAAAGTAGTAGATATTAAAAAACTGAAATTGTACACTTCCTTCCTTTTGAACAGCCTATTCTCTCACCAAATTCAGTCTCTATCTCATCACAAAGTATGTTTTTCGATCATTTCGACTTTTGAATGATTTGGCGTGGAGCATCACCTTTGTTAAACATTTTTTAAAATAAGATTTTTCCAAAGTATTTTAGCGAGCAACTCACCCGTGTAACAAATTCCAAGCCGCTATAAAACTCTTAAGGCTTATAAACTTCCTCTATAAAAGCCTCTATAAAATTTATAATCCTATATAAAATTTATAAGCCTCTATAAAATTTATAAGCCTTTATAAAACTTATAAGCCTTATGAATTTATAAGCCTTTATAACTTATAAACTTATAAGCCTCTATAAAAAGCAGTTGATCTGCCAAATCGAACATTTTAGTGTGGGGCACCCCTAAAGTAGCAAATATTGAAAAACTAAAATTTCACACTTTATTTATTTCAAACAACCTATCTCATCGCGAAGTGTGCTTTGCTATCATTTCACCTTTCGGAGATTTTGGTGTCGAGCCCTCTCTTTAATGCAATTTTTTGAAAAATGCCATTTTTCCTGAAAGTTTTATGGAACGATTGGTTCGCGTGCCAAAATGCAAGTCTCTATCTATACGGGAAGTGCCTACAGCTGGCATGGCAGATAGACACTTGACAATTAATATATATGGATAGATATTTATGGAAATTGACATCTCCAATTCATTATGAAATAAAGACATCACCGGATCGCATGTTTAGCCAGTAAACGACTTGAATAGATAAAAGTATAAAACCTCCCCAATCAATCACAACAATTCTTTTTAATTTTTTCACTTGTGCATGGCCATAAGAAAATACTTTGAAATACATTCTCTAATATTTTATCTCGATTTTTTCATCATTCCTCCATTAGTGAAAGTAGAATGATTAATTACTGCTACGGCAAGCTATAATCATTGAGGATTAATAACAGAACACTTAGCATTTTAAATAATTATCAGTTTCATCTCTCTATACATGGCTGTAATTTATTTCCGATGCCCCAAATATGTCTGCTTATTAGGAACGCAGTAAAAATTATTAGCTATTTTTTTTGTAGTCATTTAATCTGAAACACATAATGAACTGTTTATCGCATTTTTGGTGTATAAATTCAGTCTTTGTTTACTATAGTTAGTTATTTTTAGTAACTGATATTGTAATAGGTTTTGCATTTCTGTATTTCATTTAGCAATTTCGAAATTTTTCAGATTTAGTTGCTTTTCATAAGCAGGACTAATGAGCTATAGTGTAGGATTTGTACTTGTTTTGGTTGTTATACAGGGGGATTAAAATAAGATGAGCCAAACTTTACAAGGTGATAGTACACACCAAACCAAGCATTTTTCTCACAGTTTACCGGGTCGGAAATCAAACGCAAAGGCGCCAGTGGGCTTAATGGCGAAACCGATGAGGTGAGGCGAAAACACATGAATGTCTTAGAAGTTATAAAATGACATTTAATAAATAATGATTACAGTAATGGCTCGAAAGAGCGACCGCCAATATGAATGCACGTCTCACAACGGCGATGGAGGGATTGGCGAACTCTCTCGAACAGACTAGGCATGTCGTGCACTTCGGCAGCAGCGGCTGAAGTTCTGGTGACGAGTTCCTCTTCAAATTCAAGGGGAGTGCCGTAGACGAACGAGACTTTTCTTCTTCCCCAGATGAAATTTGCATAAGTAGTTTTCTTCTGCAACCAGAAAGACACTTTTAAGTTTGCGGAGCGGCCGCTTCCCAACGAGTAAGCGCCCTGTAAAGCCTTTGCGTTTCATTTCCGACCCGGTAAACTATGACGAAAAATGCTTGGTTTAGTGCGTATTACCACCTCGTAAAGTTTGGCCCATCTTTTTTTAATCACCCTGTATACTACCATGTACTTCAAGCTAGTGTACCGGTTACACTCGAAGTACACCGAAAACCAATTTACCCATTACAACCTCACCGCAATCCACTGGTGTGATAAAATCGTTTTCGTTTTGATAGAATTTTATAACAAAATACGGAACCGAATCTGAACTGTGTTATTTACCAGGTGGATAATTATATTGATATTTAACTGATTGTACAACGCACGACGTTTAAAATGTAAATAAGTTAAATAATTTCAATTAAACAAACAGTTAGCATGCTGAAAGTTCTGACAATCGTGATCATAAGAAATTAGTTTTCGTAATTACTTTGTTTAATTGTTTATAAGATTCAACATTAAGACATAACTGTTAAATGCAATAATATTGTTCATGGCAACAATAGTTGCAAAACACTATGTTTATAAGTGTCAACCGTAAGGCATATGATTGTCCTCAGCTATTTTCGCGACCTTAACAATCGGTTTGACACATTAAATCTTTGCTATACTAGTAATGTAAAAGTTTATCAATTAATATTTAATTAACTAAAGACCTAAATCTAAATTCTAAGCCCGTCGTGCCCGTCCCCATATTGGTCTTATATAAATTTCCAGAACTGTTTTGCTGTCTGTTCATAATGCAGTATCAAAAAATCGTTTGCTTTTTTAATTTATTTTTTTCTATTAATATTGAGAGATTACTCTAAAGTATAAACAATGTTTTCTTTAAATTTTCTTTAATTTTTTCCCATGAGCTAAATATGGATGTTTGAAAATCCGGAAATATCGCCGTCTCAGTTTTGATAATGAAAAATACCGAAATTCCGGTCTTTAATGTCGATCCACTATTGGATGCCTTAATCGTTTTCGATTGATTTTTTTTTTCCATAATAAAAGAAGTATAGTTGTAAATTATTCTTCGAGCGCTAAGCGTATGACATAATATTCGTTTTCGAATAAGCTTGTGTTTAAAGCGTAAAATTCTGCATTCAAGAAGCTGAGAAAGAAAGAAATTAAGGAATTCCATTTTGGCGTACGTGATACTCAGGGTTGTTATTTTCTCTGCTTTTTCGAGCCTGCTGTGGAACAGTTACGCAATTATTTAAAATATCATGTCGACTAAAATTTCATTTCGGTATCGTGTGAAGCGTAAATAGAAATTCCGATTATGTACTGCAACACGTGAGTATTTTTTCATACGTGCATTCCGAAGAACGTGCTTCTGCTAAAAGCAGTTAGAGTCTCATTTTCTGTTAGTGAAGGAAGTGCGGTTGATAACACACAAAGTAAAATTTTTAATATTTTCTCTTGCAGTCTTAACGCATTCTAATGCGTTCTTTATTCTGGATACTTTGTGTGCTGTTTGCTCATTTGTATTTTTCTCCGCTCCGTATGTTTAATAATAGTGTTTTAACATTTTTAAATAAAATGGTCAGATTTTCTCTCTCTTTATTTTCCACGAAATTGCTTCAAATTCAGTTCTTAACTATTTATAAACTATATTTGATTCAAGTTTATATGACTTAATACAGTAGTACGGCTTCAAAATTAAAGGGCACGAACCACATAAATCCATTATTGGCGATTTTCTTTTTAACGGTAACTCATAGAGAAAAAAAATTGATCTTTAATTTGGTGCAAGAATAATGTATATACGTTTGGTCTCTCCACACTGGGATATATACGGAAAACAACTTATGAAACCTGATGAACAACAGTATTAATGCTGACAAAGAATTTGTAAGACTGACAACTTGCAATTAAGGAGAAAAACACAAAGATGAGATGAAACTTACCATATTCTATGTACCTCCAAGTGACATTTGGTTCTACAATAAACTTGGGCCCAGAAGCATAAAACAATGATTGTCAGACATTGGAAACTGATAACTATTAACCATTGGACTTTGATCTTTAAAAAAAGCCACATTTAACTGTTATCTAATAAGTTATGAACGTGAATAGTAAAACTACTGTACATTAAAACTATTATACAGTACACTTTAATAAAACTATATTTTGCTCGAATATACAATTATTTATCCATTTTGGTGTAATAACGAGGTAAGTTCACCCCATTTTTGCTATTCCTAGAACTAAAATATTTTATTTATTTTAATTTATTTTACTTTTATTTTTATTTTTTGCCTACAAACAATATGTAACTTGCATTTATTTCTATTAACATTGAAAATTGTAATTAAGTACACTCAAGAATTTTCTATTCATATGTTTTGCTCTTCGGAAAGCTTTGCATTTTGGACTTAAATAATTCTTTCGTCCAATCCTTCAATTTTAAAATAACGTATTTTCTAATTTTAGCACAATTTTGTGTAATCTAAAAAAATATAACAAAATTATAACAAATTAGATCAATCAAGCATAAAGCATTGATTATGAAACACTTTCCAATTGAAATGCAATTTTATTTAATCCCTAAAATCGATACATTCAGCGGTGATATTTTTTTAAATTATCATAGTGCTACAATAATTTATTATATTTGGAAACTTAAAACTTCATAAAAAAAAACAATGCTATAAATCTTCTGCTATGCAAAATCAATGAATATTTCGTTCATATCACTTATATTCCAAACTCCAGAGCTAAATAATTTTGCGTGAAAAAAAATTCAGCAATTCTTATACAACTCATCTTACAATCACTTGATTTGTTTACATTCTGTATGCTAATTAGGCTTCGTTGTAGGTATAATCAAAATTTGGTGATAATTTAAAATAAACAAAATGTTATAATTTCGTTGGCACAAGATTTAGATACACAGATAATATGCAAAAATAAAGCGATTTTATGACGGATGCAACACTGAATATAAATTTAAACGATCTTTAAACATCACGAATTTTACACAGAGGGAAAAAAATGGATATTTTATTTTTAAATTAGTCACGTGATATCTTCATATAATATAAGTGTAATTATTATTTCAATTTTTATTTAAAAAAGTACCTAACATATTTTGATAAAATTGTTTTTACACATTTTACGTAATAATTTGAATATTTCCTAAAATTTTCGAAGCGATTTGTGAATTTTAACTCCATTTAAAAATGTTTAAAAAATTATGTCCCATAAGGTTCAATGTGTTTTAATTTTTAACCCGTGTTAAATCCAACACTATTTGGGTGATATTACTTATTTTCATTCCAAGACATCCTACAGACCGTCTCAACAACATGCTAAAATTTCATTTCATTTTTACGGCAGTTACCGTGCGAACGGACGGACGGACAGACAGAATAACCAAAGTCGTAAACACTTTTCAACTATGTTGGAAAGTGTTAAAAAGATTGATACTAATTACTTTATTGTTCTTTCAGTGTATTGTGTGATAAATAAAAAGTAAAACACTAGATTCGTTATTTTAATGCCTGCTTCAATTGAAATATTATCGTTACTTTAGTTATTAAAGTAATAATTTCATTATATCTATTGTTATCCTATATTTTAAATATATGGTGGCTCCCAACTCAGTTGCTCATTATTTTAAATAAAACTTTGTTTTCGCATTTCACAATATCTTGTATCATGTTGTATGCCACATACGTCTGTTATGGTGGCTTTTTAATGTTCTTTCATACTAGGTTGTGGACATTGCTATAACTATGTGTAAAAATATTAATATCTGGAATATTAATATGTCTGAAGAAATGTATAGTTCGAGTAGTTTCGTTCATTATTACGTTCAGAATTTTGGAGAAAACTTTTAAACGTAAATTTTTCTTGAAACCTTTAATCACAGCACGAACAATTCATTTTCTTCCCGTATGTAACTAAACTTTTATAGCAGAATTATCAAAGTTTAGTTATGCAGTATTTAGTGTAATTGTGGTGCATTAAAACGATGAAAACAGCAAGAACCTAACTGCATGCTAATACTCATAAAGTATATGTTCTAAAATAAATCTAAAATTTAAAGCAGCTTATTTTATGCTTTGTACTCCATCGCTTAATGAATATTGAAATTTTATTGATTTTCGTATTAACCCAGAAATTCATTTTAGATTTAGTAATTTATTTTGCATATCGATTATTTAGTTAATCAGCGAGCACTTAGCTATTTTCTAATTAATTGAAGATGCAATTATGTAGATTTTTAATAGGTTTGTTTTCCGAAGCAGATTTGGATGGATGGGGTATTACTATTGCAGAATATTGTTGAAATTATTAGCATTTTTTTTATATTTCTTCGTTTATATATATATATATATATATATATATATATATATATATATATATATATATATATATATATATATATATATATTGTCTTTCTTCTTTTCATTTAAGAAAGATAAACTCCTTGTGAGGTTGAGTTTTCTAATATGTATAAATGCAATCTTTACACTTGGTGCCTTGCGCTCAATTCGCCAGAAATTTACTGTTGAAAATATTAGTCAATATTTTCTGTTGAGAGCATTAATCAGTATTTACTGTTGAAAATAAATATATCGACATTTCCGACAGTACTTTTTAGGGTAATTCCAGGTGATATACCGTGATGGGAGATATGCTGTAGTTCTAAGTTCGTATAGTCCCGCCTAAGTTGAACACGTGGTTACACTTGTAGTGAAGACATGTATTTATAATGATTTCATGGACAATTAGTTTTATTTTGGTCAAATTTCAGTTGACTTTTTGCGGTAACTGCATGTCTTCTATCATGAAATTTTATTGCTCTTACTTTAATGTGCTTTAAATTAGTTCCAGTCGAAGTAACTTTTATATTTGTGCATATTAGACGTTTCCTATACTTTTGTGGTTTTACATGTTGTCGCAATGTTGATACCTCAGAGGCGCAAATTGAGGATTGTTGTCGGATAGATGTTGTACATAATAATAGACATTAGACAAAAATTAAGTGAGATGTCGCGCTAAAATAGAAAGATAATTCTCTTTTTCTACAAGTCACGCGTATATTTTAATAAAGCTTTAAAAATGTTTCCTTTTGACGCATATTTTTATCTATATTTAACTTTTGCTTGAAAAAAGAACGAAAACTAAGTTTGGTCTTCTTTAAGATTTGAAGGAACTGAATGCCATTCCTACTTTCAACAAAGGAAAAGAGCTCAGTGTAAAGAAAAAAATCTGTGGAAGACTGTATGTGGTTTACGAAAAAATATGTTTCATTCAAGGAGGCGTACGTTATTATGGTATTCCTGCTTAAACTTTCAAAAGCAGGTTCAATTCTGGAAAAAGACCGATTTAAACCAACTATAGATACAGTTGGAATATTATTTTCTTCAATTTCTCCAGGCATGCATCCTTGATAGCTACACGCTTTTATTTAACGGCAATATATCCAAGCATATGTTTTCTTATAATAAATCATAAGCATAGGTAGAAGGAAGAGTGGATCATAACCCTACATTGATTCAATATTTCCATAGATTCTCAATATATCCACCATTGCCTGAACGAAAATAAGGTAATTTCTTATGGGAGGAAATCGTAACGTTTTGAATTGAGTCAAACACATTTTAATAAACTCATGTTGTCATTTAATGTTTCGATGCGTAAAGTATAGTTTGCAGGTGTATGTGAATGGGTTAGGGTGTACATGAATAGCAGAATAGTATTACGTGAACGTCGTCATAAATTGCCCTACCCTATATTCTTAGAAAAAATAGCATGGAAGTTGGCCATAAACCTGCACAATAGTTTTCGAAAAAAAAAAGGGGGGGGGGCTAGAAATCTGATAATGGAGTGTATATAAATATCATTGAGCAGTATTACGTGAAAGTGTCCATAAATCGACTTGCCCTACACTTTTTGAAATTTGGGCTAGGAACATACTTATATTGTGATATAATATGCATATTGTAACACTTCGTGTAAAGCTTCGAAAAATATATATGTTAAGTCTTATTTTTAACAATATTAATACACAAAATGCAGAATGTGTTCTTAAAACTGAATGGACTAATTAAATATATATATATTTTTTTTTTTTGCATTCATTTCTATTTATTTCTAGCCTCTGTCTATAAACTAATTTAATTATATTAAATTTTTCTTAACAAGTTTTTAAATGTTAAACTTTGATCAAACTCTCATTAAATATGGCATGGCTCACTAGAAATTGCAAGTACACAAACACCACTGCGAACACACCTTTTTGAAACAATTTTTGTCCACTTATCAAACTGTTTATCCTGTTCTTGAATATTTCAAGAATTGAAATATTGTATTATTGTAAAAATCTTGATGGGTCGGTCAGCAATCGCTAATGCGATTTAGGCTTGGAAAAAAATGCTCTTGCAGCTATAATTTTGTTAAATCTTATAGCTTGCGAAACCAAACTATTTCATTTATTCTTCCTTATTTTCACAATGTTTATGAAAGTTGTTTTAGATGCTCACTTGAGGTTACTTGATAAATATAAGACTGCAATCTTCGCTTGCGAAATCAAACTATTTCCTTTATACTTTTTCACAATGTTTATGAAAGTTGCCTTAGATGATCACTTGAGGTTACTTCATGAATATAAGACTGCAATTTTCACTTGCGAAACCATACTATTTCCTTTTTTATTCTTTTTTTGTCACAATGTTTATGGAAGTTGCCTTAGATGATCACTTGAGGTTACTTCATGAATATAAGACTGCAATTTTCACTTGCGAAACCATACTATTTCCTTTTTTATTCTTTTTTTGTCACAATGTTTATGAAAGTTGCCTTAGACGATCACTTGAGGTTTATGATAACTTCACCCAGTTGGTGAATATAAGACTGCAACCTTTGCTTGCGAAACCAAACCAGTTACCATATTCTCCCGATATATGACTCGATATTCTTTTTATCATAATTTAATTAATTCATTGATATTTTTTTTTTAATTTTTAAACTTCGTAAATATCACGACGCCTGATTTTGACGCATCAGTCTCCTATAGTTGCAGTACTCAAAGAGAACATAGCCGGATACATACATGAATACAGGCATAAACCACAATTTTAATATCTTCTTTTTACTCCAAAAATTGGTGTTTCTGAAAAACTTTGCGACGTTGATTCCGTAGAACTTATTATAGTACGAAAATTTCCATAGGACATCTATTTTATACTGAACAAAATATGGCTAACACTCATTTCGTGTTATAGCTTTTGTTAAATTCTGGGGACAACATAAAATGCATTAACTGATTTCGTACTGGGAATAAGGAAATACTCTATGGAAATATACTTATCGAATTTCTTCGGAATTCCTTTGCAACTAATGAATATCGATTACTTAATAAGGTATGGAACTGCATTTTTCTACAGTATAAACGAGCTATGAAACGGGATGTTGAATATTTAAAGCCCGACTTAAGATATCGTTTAATATATAAAGATGTAAATGTATTATATTTAGTTCGATTAACGCAATTTTCAATTTTGAACCTAATGGAATCCAAACACACACACACATATATATATATATTACATTAGTGTGTATAATACCTACAAACGAACTAGAGAAAATCTAAACTCATATCTTGAAGAGCCCAACTTGAAATATATTTTCATATAAAAATATAAATGTATTATTTTGTATTGTATTTTTAGTTTGTAATTTATTCGAAATGTATTTTTAGTTTTATTAATGCAATTTTAAACTTTTATCCTATTGAAATCCAAACTTATCTTGTTATCCAATTTTTTAAACATATATATGTATGTATATATTACACATTAGTGTATATTAACGAGCAATTACAAACGAACTGGTGAAAAATTTAAACTCTTATTTATACAGGGTGTCCCAAAAAGATTGAAACGCGCTTTAATTCTTTACCTATTGGAGATAAGTGGGCAATGTAAATTGCAAATATGTTGGAAGTAAGGTAGGAAATAAGACTACGTTAATGAAATAGTCCTCCCATTAATTTTTAAAAAGTTACACTTTTTAAATTTTTATACGACCCCCTTAGACAAATTTGGTCAATCAGAAAATTTTTATTTTTAATGCAACAAGATTATTTAAAACAAGAAAAACCAATCATGCTTAAAGCATTGATTATGAAACACTTTCCAACAGCAATGCAATTTTATTTAAACATGTCTAAAATGCAATACATTCCTCGGTAATATTTTAAAACTTCTCACAATACTACATTGATTTATTATATTTGAAAACTTAAACCTTCATCGAAAAAAATGAACTTCATTCAAATGACGGCATTGAAATATAAATTGCCTGGTTTAAACATCTCTAAAATGTGATATATTACTCGATAATAATTTTAGAATTATCATAATACCACGATAATTTATTATATTTAAAAACTTCATCGAAAACAACTGAAATTCATTCAAATGACGTCATAGAAAAAATAATACGCCTGGCTCGCTCTAAAAAAGCAGCATTTCATTCATAAATAATTTTCCATTCATGTCATTCATCACAATACTATAATAATTTATTTTATTTAAAAATTAAGACCATGGAGCTACAAGTAATTTAACTCTGTGCTTAAAACTTCATCGCAAAAAATCGTCCTTCTCTCGGTAAAGTCAATGAATATTTCTTTCATATCAGCTATGCAGACTCCATGAGCTAAATTCTTTTGCGTTAAAAAAATACAGCAATTCCTATACAACTCATCCTACATATTTTGCTGTTTACATTTTACATAAGTGAAAAGTAGGCTTCGTTGTAGAAATAATCAAATTTGGATGAGCATTTAAACTCATATATATTGTAATTGCGTTGATTTAGTATGTAGATGCACAGAATTTAAACCAAAATAAAGTGGTTTTAGGACGGATACAACACTCAATATGAAATAAAAAGAACTTTAAAAATCACGATTTTGAGACAAGATGGATGCCGTATATCATTTTGAAGTGGATCACGTGATACTTTCATATCATGGACACGTGATCGTTTCATATAAGATGTGTTATTATTATTTTTTTTTATTTAAAAAACTACTGAATATATTTCGCTCAATTTCTTTTTATATATTTTATGGAACAATTTGAATATTACCTAAAAATTTCGAAGCAATTCGTGAATTTTAAATCCGCTTAAAAAATGTTTGAAAAATTAGGTCCCATAGGGCTCAATGTATTTCATTTTTTCAACCCGGGTTCAATCCAAAACTAATTGGGCGATATTATTCATTTATATTCCCATAGGTCCTACAGACCGTCTGAACAACATACTAAAATTTCATTTTGATTAAGTCATTTTTACGGCAGTTATCGTGCTAACGGACAGACAGACAGACAGAATGAACAAAGTCATAAACACTTTTCAACTTTGTTGTAAAGTGTTAAAAAACCGCATATCTGTATCTTTAAAATTGAGCGAGTTATATTTAATTGAAAATTGAACATTGTGAATGGGGACCATATATCAAATTAGAAATGTAAATTTGTGACATACCACAAAAAAGATAAAACTGGATGATAATACATAGGATACCCAACCCGTAGTGAGTACCACTGCTTTATATGATCTCTGTCTGTGTAATGCTTTATTTAGATGCATTTGTGATAAAAATTTTGACACATATTAACGTATTTTTGATCTAAGCAATTTCCATCGTCAATTTGTTTATGATCCCTATTTTCACTGATGAAACAGCCTTTCACATGGTACGGAAAAGTGACATAAGTCAGATTTTTTCCTTTATCATAATTCAGTTGATTTTAAAGATACAGTGCCCACTTATTTCCAACAAGTAAAGAATTGAAGCGGGTTTCAATCTTTTTGGAACACCCTGTTTATACTTACCTATATTCCATCTACTTCAAAATATAAAATCTTATAATTAACATAATATTTTCAAATACCACGATAAATGTAGTATTAGTTTTGTTAAAAAAGATCAATAACAATAGCTTATATAAAATAATGTATTTTATTTGGAATATTGTACTTTTCGTAAAGTTTATTTTTCAAATTTTACCGTATATTTCATTAAATTTATTTTTATTGCATAACAATCTAACACAGAATTATACACTCATTACCATCCGACCACTCAATCTGCTGCTCATAACTCAGGTCAAGTCGAGTGGTCTGGGTTTTCGACACTCATTGCCATAAAAATTTGCGCATCAAAAAAAAGTTGTCAGAATCGAACGAAATTTTATATGTGTGAGTGCAACGTTGATATAAGTAAGTGCTAAAAATCAAAGCAAAAGGATTATTTATTACAGGAAAAACTACAAATGAATGGAGGTTCTAGTACCCTGAAGAGTCACCTCTAGCGTGAATACACGATGCGGGGCATTGAGGCATACGGGCTGGCATTGAGGCATACAGATCCCGTATGGTGTCCTGCGTCATCTCATTCCACAGTTGTTGTAAACTCGCCTCTAGTTCGACCAAACTCGTAGGCTGTCCAACTTGCCATCCCAAGTGATCCCAGACATGCTCGATCGGTGACAAATGTGGGGATCGGACAGGCCACGGAAGGGTGGTAATGTGGCCGAGGCATTCCTGCGACACCCTTGCTGTGTGTGGCCGAGCATTGCTCTGTTGAAAAATGCCTCCTGGGAGCCCTGCCATCAGTGGCAACACATATCCCTGAAGGATATTATGAACGTACCGCTGGGCTGTCATGGTTACGTGGATCAATATTAGAGGTGAGCGGGTGTCGTATGCGACGGCATTCCATACTATCACACCAGCTGTGGGAACGGTGTGCCGCTGTAAAGCGAAGACAGGATTCAGGCGTTCACCACAGGGCATCCACACACGTACACGGTTGTCATCGCTGCCCAAATTGAATCTCGATTCGTCGCTGAAGACGACCTGGTTCCATTCGGTTGCGGTCCAATCTTGTCGAGCGCTAAACCATACCAAACGGAGGCGACGGTGGGTGGGTGTCATTAGCAGCACACGTAATGGGCGCCGCCATACCAAATGTCCTTAAGCCAGGCGCCTCGCGATGGTACGGATAGACACAGGGGTCCGTAGTGAGGATGCTGCCTGTGGCCGGATGGCGGACAATAACGCAGTTGGCACTATGCGTGCGTGTTGGGTGATATGACTGTCTTCTCGACTATTGGTGTGCCGAGGACGTCCTGAGCCTGGCCGCCGTGTATAGGACCTCTCTCTCGTCTACTTGTCCCAACATCTTCTCACAGTAAAGTTAGAACAGCCTAGGTGGCGAGCTACTAGCCGAGTTGACCACCTGGCTTCCATCATCCCGATGATTCTTCCCCTCTCGAACTCTGACAGCTGATCATATTGTCTTCGATGGCAGCGGAATGGCATCCCTAATGAAAAAACGTCCCTCTGAAATAGATTAAGTACAGGCAAAAAGCCTCTGTGTACCTTTTTTCTGCGCCAGGGGGAACGAAGTTCAACGCCCTCTGGTGGCATTACGCAATGCGCAATCACGCTGTATTTCTACTCATTTGCATATCTGCCTGACACGTACCTTTATGCCACGTTTCGTTACGATCCCACAATTACTTCTTGGTGCCAAATTTTTATGGCAATGAGTGTCTGTTTTTAAACAATTCTCTTTTCTCAAAATAATTGTATAATGCTTGGTATATAAGTATTTTCCTTTCAACATTCCCTGCAATTCTTGGTACAAATATAAACGGAAAGCATTATGATATAGGTGTAAAAATGAGTCGCTTAAATTTTGGAGGATTTATACGTTTTAATATAAATTTAATTTCAACATGTTTAAATATTTCGTAATACCTCTTAAAAGGATAATTTAATATGTTTACTTGAAATGATAACAAAAATAAATCTACCGATTATCATCTTAATTTAAACATCAGAAAGCTCTAATTGGTGGCAAACATATTGTCTTAAAAATATTCTTTCATACATATATTTGTCAGGATTTGCTGTAGATACAGCTTAGATGTTGACCGATATTGATTCGGCATCGAATTCGTGGAGGAGGAGGAGGACTTCACTAAGAATTTCCACTGCCTGTTCTTTTCCATTTCCAGTTTAAAATATTTCATTTTAATTGGAACATCAATTTCTCAACATTGACCATAATACATTGACTTAAATGGTAACTGATATTAGATTCAACATCAAATTCTGGAGAAGGTTGGGTGGTTCACTAAAATTTTTCACTTCCGGTTCAAAAATTGGCCTTGAATCATCTATTTCTTAGGATTAGCTGCAGATAGAGCTCAAATAATATGGATTCAGCATCAAATTCCAAAGAAGGTAAATGGACTCGCTAAAGATTTCTCCTTCCGGCTCTGTAGATATAATTTCCGATTCATAAATTTACCTTTTCCATGAAATATTTATTTTTCAGGATCGACTATAAATAAAACTTAGATGACGATTTATAGGGATTCAGCCTGAAATTCCGACGGGAGCAGGGGATTTACTTAAGATTTCCACTTCAAGACCAAAACTTTTCGTTGAAACATATATTTCCTTAGATTGGCTATAGAGAGCTGAGATAATTACTAATCTGAATTCTGCATCAAATTCCAAAGGGTTGGGGGTGACATTACTAAAAATTTCTACTCCGATTATTTTTCGACTTTTAGTTAAACAAATTTCAATTTTTTTTTTTAAACATCTATGTCTCAGACTTGGCTATGGATGAAATTTAGATTATAACTGATATAGATTTAGCATCAAAACTAGCTATGGTAGGGATGGAGATTTCTGGTGTTATAGATGTCACTTCCAAGGAAAATATTTACATTTTCCTTGCAACATCAATTTCTCAGAATTAGCTATAAATAGATCTTTGGTGATGACTGATATGGATTCAGCATTGAATTTTGGAAGGGGTAGGGAGCTTCATTGAAAATCTCAACTTCCGGTTTTAGAAACGTTAGGTTCGGTTTTCCAAAAATTTGCATAATTGTATGAAATAAGTGCACAAAAGGTACAAAAATGCTTAGTTCCACCGAAAATGAAGTGTGCACATCGCTTGCTATTGTAGGAAGGTTCCTTCGTGAATATTTTCTTTATGTTATTATTTTCCCATACTATCAAAATTTGTCTGTCATGTGTTTGACACATATTTTAAAAACACAATTTACATTCTATCTGATCCAAATTATTTTGTTCGTAGTTCTGAAATATGTGTAAAATTTTGCTAAAAAAATATATTTCCCCGCATTTAATTTGATACAATTTAAAGCCAAAATTCTAGAGTTTGTGTTAAAAGTTCTAAATATTTTTAGAGATATGCAATAAAATATAGAAAATAATAATGTATATTTTTGCTGATTACTAATTATTTTAAAGAAGCTCATTAATATTTAAAATTTCTAGCGCGTGTCTAAAAGTGTTTTTTTTTTGTGCGTGTGTGCCATTAAATTAACCTGTAAATACAAACCTCTATGATACTAAAATGAATATTGTAGTTTTTCACTTTCCATAAATTATTTGCATTTTTCTGTTATATATAGAAACTATACAGTTTCGGATAATCAAGATTCCTATTAAGAAAGACGCTGATTAGCATTATTAGCAAAAAATAACTTTGAAATTATTTTGAGAATTCGCCTGATATATTCTTGCAAAAATGCGTGTTACAAAATGTGGTAAATTAAAACTTCAGGTAATACTTAATACCGCTTTCAAACGTGTACAATTATTAAAAGTATATGGCTATGAGATAAAATAAATAATATTTGAGATTGTAATGATGACTATGAAAAAAGATAAGATGACTTTGTTTCCTGCGTAGTTTTTGTGTTTTGCAACAGAGGTTCTTTTGCAATAAAAACATTTTTTATAGTTTTTTATAATGAAAATCTGTACATTTATATGCATTAAAGCAAAAAGGACTAACAACATAATAAAAATTAAAGCAAAAAGGACTTAACACCATCAGTTTGAAGACTTAAAGATACTATATATATATATAAGATTTAAAATGAAAAAAGAAAATATATAAGTTGAATTATTGTGTTTACAGGGTTGCAGAAAGGTCAAGGGGGATTGCGACCCCTATTTCCTGGTTAGAAGCTAGCTTTGACTTCATGAAAACGCTCCCAGAGACTCTGCACGCCCGAAACAACAATCGATCATGCCCGTGGGGAAAAAATGGCCGAATCCCAGACAACATAATTTTTTTTTTTTTTCAGAAGGAAAGATGATTATATTTATAGACACCGATTTGTGTTTGATTTGCAATTGGGCACAATTTGCATCTACTGGATTTACACCGATTATATAAGAATGATCTAATATTTTTGAAGTTGAAATAGATGTGTTCCATATGAGAAATTGAAAAATTTCCATATAGGTCAGGACAGGACAAGATAACATCACATACATTTTGTTTTTCTTCCCCTTCTTGTCTTCTTGGTGGTTGATAATAGTGCGTAATCGAGTTCATATCATAGAAAGAGAGCCGAGGGTCACAGGATATCGGTCGTATGGTTACCCTTGATGCCATACGAACGGGCATATGTGAACGTATATTCATATACCCTGTAAACACAATCATTCCACTTATATATATATTTTTTTTCATTTTAAATCTTATATTTCAAGACTCTGATAGTGCGGCAATTTGCGCCTTTCTCTTTCTTGAATTTCATACTTTTTGGGATTGTATTTCTTTATATATATATATATATATATGAGTTCGGAAAAGAATTGGGATTGAAATTTTTACCCCAACAATATATAACTTTTTCTTTATGATAGTAATTCAGCCGAATCCCAGACAACATAATTTTTTTTTTTTTTTTTTTTTTTTCAGAAGGAAAGATGATCATAGTGCGTAATCGAGTTCATATCATAGAAAGAGAGCCGAGGGTCACAGGATATCGGTCGTATGGTTACCCTTGATGCCATACGAACGGGCATATGTGAACGTATATTCACATACCCTGTAAACACAATCATTCCACTTATATATTTTCTTTTTTCATTTTAAATCTTATATTTCAAGACTCTGATAGTGCGGCAATTTGCGCCTTTCTCTTTCTTGAATTTCATACTTTTTGGGATTGTATTTCTTTATATATATATATATATATATATATATATATATATATATATATATATATATATGAGTTCGGAAAAGAATTGGGATTGAAATTTTTACCCCAACAATATATAACTTTTTCTTTATGATAGTAATTCATTGCAACCTTTTATTGACTGAAGTTTGCAAATAAAAGCAATAAATGTAAGAATTGGGACTATAACTTTGTTATGTCTGGATTTCAACATTCTACTTCTTTTCCTTCCTTAAAATTCCTTTCCTTGCTTGAAATTCTGCACTAAATCAATTAATAATTAATAAAATGTTTCTTGTACTATATTGAAGACAATAATAATATATTAATAAATTTCACTAAAGCTCATCCTAATACACAACTCTGTCAAAAATATTATTAATAGTTTTAGATTCAATAATTAGTTTTATCGTATGGTTCTTCAATTACTTTACAGTAAAAAAATTTTTGACCATAATTTTCCATTAAACCACATCTCTTATTTAAAGAATATTATCTATTATTTATCTCAATTCAGTCATGCTTATTTTTTCTTATTAGTATCTTTTAATCATTCTCATAACACTTACTGCCTTCTAGTTCACTTACCAGAATAAATCAATATTTAGCAGTTTACTTTTGCACATTTGCTTCAGTTTCCATTCATTACAATTTTTTTTCATGAGGCCATTTCAGTTTTTAATATATCTTTAGTTGTTTGTTTCAATAAATCTCAGCTATATTTATTCATTTGTTTTCATTCTCCATTACTTAAATTCCATTTCATATTTTTTTTTTACTATTTGTCATTAGAAGGTATGTTACATTCTTAATTCCGTGTTTTAATGATTCACTCCCTGCACTTTTCATTTTAACTCCAGGATTTGCCTTTATCACCATCTATTTCAGCATCATAATTTTCTTATTTCCATTAAGTAGCACTCACACCTAAATCCGTGCTTGTTGAAGCCAGATATTTTCTCTGCAAGTGAAGAAACACATTGTGAGCGTAATTTTTTTGTAGATTTTGTCCATATTTGTTTATCCGAGTATAATGAAAACACTTCCTATGACTGCTTAAGTGATGTAGATGATGATTACGTATCAAGTTGAGTAGATGCATTTGTTTGTCTTTCACTCAGTCCGATTACTAGAATTCGGAATCCCCCTTTTATTTTAGATGTTTTTCGATAAGGTCTCGATCAATTATATTACATATATCGCCGTTTTATTATTTTATTTCAAATATGTATATTCATTTCATTTCAAATACGATCTTTATGTTTCAGCATGCATTATTTCCTTTAACTTTTAAAATATTTATTATATAACTTTCTCTTAATCATGCTAACATTTTTACAAAATAGTGTGCTTTATTATTATTATAGAAATAACACTTCTTCCACATTGTGGCCTTGTGAAAAAACGTCCATGGTGTGTAATGTTTTTCAGTCTTTTTCGGCTTGTTGAAATTTTTCCTTTTAAAGTAGTTAGTCTCTTGTGTGAGTATTTGTAGATATATTTTGCTTTCCATTTTGATTTTGGTTTTCAAGAAATCCATTGTGTGAATATTGGTTGATTTTTTTATATATGCTACGTCATATTTTTTGCTTTAAATATATATATATATATATATATATATATATATATATATATATATACAGGGTGTCCAGTGCTATAGGTGCCCAATGGCTATTTCCTCAACCGTTAGTCACAGAGATATACTTCCAATTGCAAAAATGTTTTAAATTTTGAAATATATTATCTTAGAAACAGTTTAAATCAATAAATACATTTCTTAAAGAAATATGAAATATAAATTTTTATACATGTCCCCGGGTCCTACCAATTATATTTAGGAAAATCATCCTCATACAATTTCATGCAGAATAAAAAAAAAAATCTTCCTTTTACAACCAAAATTCGCCGAGTTATGAAGCATTAAACTTTATGACTTAAGTCGCTTTTCCACGTATAAAAATGTCCCGTTTCAGGCAACCAACCAATTAGGGACCGTATTGACCATTTCTTAGCACCAAAAGTGCTCCAACTTTAAACAGCTATACGTCCGTCAATTTTGGTCGTAAAAGGATGATTTTTTTTTCTTTTATTTTGCATAAAATAGTATGAGGATGATTTCCCTAAATATAATTAGTAGGACCGGGGAACTGTATAAAAATGTATATTTCGTATTTCTTTCAGAAATGCATTTATTGATTTAAACTGTTTTCAAGATAATAGATTTTAAAATTTAAAACATTTTTGCAATTGAAAGTGTATCTCTGTGACTAACGGTTGAGGAAATAGCCATTGGGCACCGATGGCACTGGACTCCTGTATATACAATCATTAAATACCATCGAGTACCCATCGATGGGTCTAACTTAAAAAATGTGTAGAAACATAAAAATATACACTTATAAATAATGGATAAAAAAGAAAATGAGGACTTATATTCATTTATTGAAACACAATTTAATTTTAAATTCAACACCTTGCTCCAATTGCAGCAACATATTGACAGGTAAATCTCAAACTTTTTTAAATAAAAATATTCAACTCCATGTTTCACTTAAAACAGTTGGAATCTTAGTATATCGACTTAACTGTAACCTGTTTTGAGTTAAACAGCTTAGTCAGTATCACGTAATCTACAATGTAAGCAGCACAAGGAGTAACTACATTTATATTATTTTGTTTTTATATTTTTGCATTTCATTGTATTCTCATATGAATACAGACTGGTATATTTGATTACAGACTGGTATGTTTGACTGGTATATTGAAGTCATTCACTGGTATATTTGATTATATTTAATTTTTTATTTGATTTTTATATATATCTGATCCAATTTCTTTTTTCTTCTACGTCGGCCCATGTGCATTATTTCTGTAATACATCTTACTGTAATGCACACAGAAACGTAGAATCCGCATTAACGAACCAGGTATGGCCCTTGATAACGTTCATGGTTTCGGAAATGCTTTTCACTTTTTTCAAATGTATTCATTTTTAAAAATTTTTGGGAGCAAAAAAGGCCTAGCTCCACTTGCAAAACCATGTTTCTGTTTTGCATCTTTTCATCTTTTCAACAATTCATGGATTTACACCATGTATGTTTATGCAGGGAACAAGGGGATTAGTACCTTATGTACCTGCATTACATATATGATTTATAGCACAAAAACTTTAATCCAAGTGTGTCGTTAAGGGATTATATTTAACAAACTTTACCACATGTAACTCTTTTTCCATTCCTTAACTTTTATATGGAACAGGGAAAAAGGGGTATTTTATACCAATTTAGTACATGTTTTATTTATAATGTTCTATTTATAATGTTCTATTTATAATCTTCAGCAGCTGGTCGTTTTGTCACTTTTGATATCACTTTTATATTTCAGTCCATCTTTATTTCATTTTTGCTATACAAAACAATTTCAACTAATGATCTATCTCAAGGTATATAAAACAAGTAAATTAAAATTCTTCAATTATATATATATATATATATATATATATATATATATAATTGAAGATTTTTTTAAGCTTTCCCTAATAACTGGCCTTTTTCTTTTAAATTCTTATTCCAAATTCCTATTTTATGTCACGCACTTATTGCAACTATATTAAATTATATCCCACGCTATTAATATTAACAAAGTCTGGCCGTACTTTCTCTGTTCTTCTACCATACCACATATGGTCACTAATCTTAACCTCTACGTGAACTTTCTCATATAAAACTACATCCCCATCACATTTTTGAAGCATAAAAAACGTGAAGACAGCATGTTTCCCATGTCTTCGATTGCTTTCCTCCGCCATAACTGTGACTTGTGTGAACCTATTCAGACTGCATTGAGATTTCTTGCGAGCTGATCGCTGACAAGGAGATCGGCAATGCACAAAGTTATATTCTATGAAGTCAACCTAATAAAATATATTTCTGTAACTAACATACCTCTTCCCTAGATTATCTATGCATGATTTCTACAACTGATATATATATATATATATATATATATATAAATAAAAATTAAAGGATTTTAATCGAAAATAATGCATAAACTACTGTATGTACAAAAAAACCTATCTCTAGCATATCTGTTACAAATGAGTAAATATAGGCCAAGACTAAGGATAAAGAGAGAAGGTAACATATCACTACAATGGAAAGGGGGATGAGAAGAATATTAGGATTCAAAAATCACAATTAAAAGTATATAAAAATAAAATAAAAATAAAACTCGGCAAAAATGAGAAAAGGTAATAACAATCAGCTTAAGATAAGAGATTAAGAATAGATAACAATCAATTGAAACCCCAAAAAATGGCGGTTAGTTCGAAATTGCATTCTCATCAGGACAGCCATACAATTCGAATTAAAACCGATAGAATAGCCAGTTTCTGACAATGGCGATAGTATTTAACTATAGACACCATTGGAACTGTCTACTGGCTAGTGGAAGGAGAAAAATAAAGCAAATGAATTATACAAATCTGAAAAACAATACCTCCTCGAACTGAAACACGATATCAAAAGCATAGCACCACGTGTAAGATAAACTAGTGACTGAGCATTTCACCTCACTTCGTCAATGCGAGTGGGCACCGGAATGAATACACTTGAACGACACATAATATGCATGGAGACCCTCAAAAATAGCAAACAGTATAGGACTCAGGACAAGTGGAAAATAGTCATTCGAAAATAGCAAACAGTATCAGACTCAGGCCTAGTGGAAAGTGAGGTGATAAGAATGGGTGAATTTTCAAAAATGAGTAAACCAGTCAAAGACAAATAATGCATGTGTAAAACCATTACGTGGTATATTTGAAATTATTAATAATATTATTTACAAATACTTCCGGGTATTGGTAATTTTGACAAATGCGTTTAAGTTTATTGATGTGAAGAAAGTGAAACTGAGGATCAGAAAGTCGATGTATTCGAAATAGCTGGTTTAAAATGATGTTTCTAAACAATTGAATAGAATTACAAGAATGATATGATAGCAGCTTTATGATAGTGAAGTTGTAGGAATCTTTTTTATCATATAGATTGGTGATTACATGATTATTGAGGGTATCTAAATTTAGGTCTAAAAAATTAACAGTTTGACTAACGCAAGGCTCATTAGGAATTAATTCAAGGTTAGACGGGTAAAAATCAATATTAATGGGATAGGAATCATCAATGATAATACAAACTAAGTCGTCAACATATCTATATATAATATATGAATTAGAGTTAAAATGACATTCATAATAATAAAGATATAAGTTAGCAAGTATACTACTACTACAGCCACCTTGTGGTACACCAGATGTTTGTAAATAAATATTATCACCTTGGATAATATAATTGTTGTATAACACAAAGTGCAAGAGCATAGGAAAATTTTTGACATTAAAAGCAACATGATTGGAAGATATATAGTCATGATAAAGAGAGATAATAACTTTATGTAAATCTTTAATGACAATATTATTAAATAGGTCTTTAAAATCAAAGGTTTGAAAACCAAGAATTTGTGGAAACTTGCTAAGATGATTAACTAAATCAAAACTATTGTTCAAAATGAAATATCCTGAATTCCTGAATTTAAGAGATTCATTAATTCGATTTAAACAGTTAAGCAAGTACTTACTAGCTGTAGTGGTAAAGGTATTATGTCCACAAGTGACTGTTCTAAAACTGAGAGGAGATTTGTGGAATTTAGGAACCAAAGTAACATAAGGAAATTTAAAAAACTTACAATTAATATTTAATTGTGTATATAATTTTAGCATTTTAGTTTTGATATGGATAGACTGATTATTAATGGGTTTAAAAATTTGATTATTTTTTAAGTAATTCTGTAACAGAGAAACATAATATTTTTTACAAATGATGGCATAATTATTAGAAGCTTTATCTACATAAGTTATGACAAAATGTTGTTGAAGTTCTTTGATAGCAGATAGGAGTTGTTTATAAGGATACCTAGGCTTCGTTAATTTAATGTTTATAATAACATTTTTAAGTAGATGTAAGGTAGTATACTTCCATTGATTGAATGCTTCAATAGGAATAGAATGTGAACAAGCAAGTTGATATATGAATTTATCAAAATCAAATGATAGAGACTGAAGAAGTTGTTTAGGGTGATGGCAGAATGGAATGCGAAATTTAGACCCTTTATTCATAATATCCCTAAGAATATCATCCTGAACTATACTGAGATCCCCTGTAATAATGTGACCATGAGTGGAGTTGACAAAAGGGGTAAGATTTTGATTGCTGCATACACATGATGTAAGATCATCGGAGTTTAATGTCCTGGAAACTTCATTGTAATTGTAAATAGTTCTACCAATTGGTAAATTATACTTGAATGATTTTTGTATTTTGATATCTTTTACTGGTAACAAGTGCTGATGTTTTGCAAATAAATTATTGAAGTTAAGAGAATTAAGAATAGGGTGTTTAAAAGAAATTACACAGTAAGCTATTTTAGTATGTGGATTTGGTGAATGGAGTAGGTGGTAATTTAAGAAATTTGTACGTGAAAGAAGCAAATCAAAAAATAAATGTTTAAAATGTTCATGAGTTAATTTTAATTTTAAAAAATTAGTATATACAATACTTAATTTGCTTTTTCTGACTTTATATAACCATGTTCTAACAGGTAGAAAATTGAAAGTTTGAGAATAATTATATTGTAATTTCAAAATGTCTGCTTTGTAATCAATAGTTTTACTTAAGTTACTTTTTCCTTTGCCACGCTTATATCGCTTTTTACTAGGAGTTGATGACTTTGAATAATGAAAAAGATGTTTATATACTGAAGATTTATTAGAATTGTATTCAAAATTATTGTTAACAACATTATTATTATTATAAATTTGATTTAAGCCATAGGGGAAGAGAGTTTTATATTTTTTAATGTAATAATTTTCAAATACTAATCTATCAGTGAGTGAAATTTTAATATCTAAAATATGAATGGATACATTTTTAAATCCGTGTGTAGCAAAGTGCTGATATTCAAATTGATTTTTAGTAGGGAGATCATTAAAGACTTTATGGTCAAATTTTTTAATATGATCCCTGTGAACATTCATTCTCAGATGTAAAGGGTTGCTGGTTTGGCCAATATAGGATAAGTTACAAATAGTACAATTAAGTTTGTATATGCAATTAAAAACTTTGCAGAATTTTTGTGAAGTGGAATTATTATTAATTTGAAATGGGTCAGCATATGGACAAGTTTTGCACCTAAGATTGTTGCATCTATTGAAGGAATATGATTTAGATTGAGAGAAGGTATGGTATTCTTTATATATATACATGCATACATATATATATATACATGCAGTGTGTCCTAAAAACATTGACCTCAGCTTTTATTCTTTAAATATTGATCTTAGACATATATAATAATTTACAAAGTTGCGTAAAAGAAAAAGGTACAGAATTTTATGAAATCGATAAAAATTTTCAGAGGATTAAATTTGAAGAAATACGAAACTTAAATTTTTATACGGTTCCCGTACAAAAACATTTCCAATGAGTAAAATGTGCCCCATACACTAATAAGGTGATGTACAAAATTTCAGCATTTTCTTATAAAAAGTTCCAGAGATATGTTTAAACAAAGTTGGTGAGGGATTAATCACAAATTAAAATGTAAATGTTTACAGCAAGAGTGCAAATGACGCAACGCAGAAATGCATCATAGGCAAGTAGTATCTGTCTCTTATCTTTAATGGATCTTTGGTATGGATGGAAAACATTTGGAACAAGCTTTGTAATCTTGTGTAAAGTTATTATTTTTACACAGTGTAGATACTTTTGTACCAATAAATATCAACATTATTATTTATTTATGTAAGCATTGTTTTCTTTCGTAATTTGTGTATAAAACGCTATCTGCTTTGAATCACTTGAAACGCGATCTGCCGACATGATTTTTCCCCTCTGAGAACCCATGTCGATGCATCGAAAAGTGGTTTAAGCCAGCATTTTTTTCTTTTCATATCTCTGGGACTTTTTATGATAAAATGCTGAAATTTTGTACATCACCTTATTAGTGTAAGGGACACATCTTACTCATTGGAAATGTTTTTTTACGGGGCCCGTATAAAAATTTAAATTTTGTATTTCTTAAAAATTAATTCCCTTGAAAATTTTAATCGATTTCATAAAATTCTGTACCTTTTTATACGCAACTTTGTAATTTATTATATATGTCTAAGATCAATATTTAAGGAATAAAAGCCGAAGTTAATGTAAGTACAAGCAAAACAAATACTGAAATATTAAAAATGTGAATGCGGGCCGGAAAGTATTAACAAAGGGTAACTCCGAAAGAAGCCATTGGATAAAAAATAAAAATAAGTATAAATATGCATCAAGACCTATAGCACGTCTGTACTGCATCAGTGTTTCTGATCATGAGATATTATCAGCGATAATGTTATCTTATAAATGGTCCGGCACTGCAAGAAAGTAAAAGAAAGAAATATTTCTTAACATGTAATCCAGTGATCGCTACGACACTAGATAAGTCTCCATCGGAATGAATATATTCTAAGAGGGGAATTGATTGCAATGTATGAGAATGTATAAATGACATGAACTAAGATTCGTGATTTTTTTTAATTAAAAACAAAAATAATAAATAAATAATATCGATTTTTTTTATTTGAATCAACTTTTTATTATTTAAATCGGATTTTTTCTTTAAACTTTTAAAATAATTTCACAATATGTCATTTTATTTTATACTCACTTTGTGAATTTTAGAAATAATTTTTGAAAATTTAAATTAATTTTGGAAATGAAGTAATAAGGTTTTTCACATTATTAAACCATATAAGAATTTGAATTTAAAATATTCATACAAAGGCCTTTTTAGTTACACGTTATATTTATATAATCGGAGGCATAACCTATAATGCTGAAAATTATAGTTATAATTTAAACTGCATTTCTGATGGGTCCTTTTCACAATTACATGACAGTTATTTTCCTCCCTCTGCGTGAAAGTACTTTTGTGAAGCGTCCTATATCATACTTTACTAACTATATAAAGGGTGAAGACTTCGATTATTGTTAAATTTTCAACCATTATGAAAATTTGAACAAGCGTGCTGGATTTATTTTAGGAAAATGATTTGCTCTAAATTTTAAATTAATTAGAGGGTGGCTCTATTCGACTTTCTCATATCAACATCCAATATTAAATAACTTTTTTTTTTTTTGCTAATTTTACAAGAAAAAACTTGTTACCCTTCAGAAGTCTTTCGATTGATACTAAGTTTGACAATTTACCCCCCGGGGGGGGAATTTCTCCCCCGACAGGGGCTAATTACGTCACGAACATAAAAATTGTATCGCGACTACTTTTCATTATAGTGGTTGAAAATAAA
The DNA here is from genome assembly GCA_951213105.1 of Amaurobius ferox. Taxonomy (NCBI): domain Eukaryota; kingdom Metazoa; phylum Arthropoda; class Arachnida; order Araneae; family Amaurobiidae; genus Amaurobius; species Amaurobius ferox. The sequence goes on from OX578141.1 coordinate 80,931,031, forward strand.
TTCAATCTCAATTCAAAATATTTTTCACTTCAGTATCACATTTCACAGTCTTTTGAATAGTCAGGGTATAAAGGAAGTCAGTGAGTATTTCAAATCTTAGTGTATTTTTATGATATCTGCTATAAGTATTATTTATGATTTAGTATGTCTGTCATCAAATATCATACTAAAGAAATCATTATTTGTTAATAACTTTAATTACACATACATTAAATTGCACGTTTCTTATTTGATCATACATCATTACTTTAATTAATTTACATCATCTCATCATTACTTAAACATTATAATATATATATATGTATATATATATATATATATTATAATGTATGTATTTTAAGAGATTTCATTACATGAACATTTTAATTACCTCTGATTTATCCCTTATTGAAAGTTGTATGCAGAGCACATGTAAAAACAAAAATAAAAATGAAATAGACCCAATGTTTGGCTACAGAATAATTCCTTTATTAATAAAACAGATACTAAATACCCCTCGTTCCCTGTTCCATATATAAGGTAAGCATTTGAAATCTGTATATCATGTTGAGCCTTAATATAAGTTAATCCTGAAACTACATCCAATAATGAAATTAATATTTAATTTTTAAAAGAAGT